>BPLR01014436.1:0-32299 GCA_021605095.1 Caerostris extrusa
TATGTGCTGACATTCGCTCATCATTAAGCATTGGATTTACTGATTGAAACCATTTTTGAGTGCTCACAGGATCAATTTTTTTTCCCCAAACAAATTAGCTTTCTATCCAATTACGTATGCATTATGATAATCGCTAAAAATTTCTATAATATGATTATCTAATCCAAAATTGCGTCCGTGTAAACTTGTTACTGATGAAATTTCACCTCCAACAAAAATTGAAAAAAATTTGCAAAGATAAAAATTTTGTATCAAATTTTTACCGAAATATGAATTTGTCACTTTTTTTAAATGAAATTTTCATCTTAAAAGAAGTATCAAAAATCATGAAACATTTTCCCACTTATCAATTGCGTTTCATGTTTTTTTGTAATGTTCAATGGTTACAAATAATGCACTTTTTCTACTAAAAGTTGTAAATATCCAAGTTGAACTATTTTTTACGAGAAAAATAGTTGCTAAACAATATCAGTATTACATGTATTCTATTTGTATTGATAATTTTTTAATTATACTTTACATTATTATTTCTCATAGCAGCTATATTGTAGCCATTCCTTATCCACATAACAGTGATAATATTGTTGTCACTCTCACTGGTCGAAAATCTGAATAAGCACGTCTTACTAACACCATGATTGGAAAATGATCAATTAGTTTTAGAACGAGTGACTTATTTCCTCTAAAACAAATTCGTAATTTGAAATCTCTTTAGTAATACATTCAAGACATAGAAAATGACATGGCTTGTTTCAAAAAATTTAAAACAAGTCATTCTTAGAAGTTTGAAATAGTTGTTCTTTGAAATTTTTTATAACATTAAATTTCATCGTCATCATCATCCGTAGCGCAACAACCCATGGTGGGCCAGGCCGTCTCCCTACTGGGAGATTTCGAGACAGGAGATGTTTTCTTTTTTACGGGGTAGGATTATCAGCTCTGCAACCTAACGCTCAGTTATATTAGATCGGGATCTATGTTTTAAAATGGTTTCCGAATCATTACAAGCGTCCATGGTACAGCCGGGACTCGAACCGAAACCTATGGCACCGAGCGCCAGAGTGCTTGTTACTCGGCCATCGTCCCTAACTTTAAATTTATATGGGGGAAAATCAATACTTTGAAAAATAGTTTCTCTAAAATTAGTCCTTAAAAATTTCCCATTTGTTGAATACTTATTTTAGTATTCTATTGAAATGTAGATGGCGACACTAAAAGTGACTGTAAAGTTTCATTAATTAAAACAGTTTTTCTTTTTTCTTCAGCATGCGTTTTTCTTTTTCGTTTCAATGAGCATTGCAAATTAAGTAATCCAATGCTATTTTTTTTTTTTTTTTACATTTCTAAGTCTTTCTTTTTAGGGAACCAGACTATTTTTAGTCATCAAAGATTGTTATGATGCAAAGAATCGAATTTTAGATCTCATTAAGATTATTTTGTTCATATTAAAAAAGAGTTATTTTATGTAAACGTTTATAATTATTGCTAGTAATTTCACTTGCTATGATAGCCATCTAAATTTATATTTACCTTCATTATTTGTTAAATAATACATCAGAGATCATAATCTCGTAAGACAATTTCTAATCAAATAATTTATTTGCTCAATACTTAAAGGATTTCTATTCAATCTCCAGTATTCAATGCTTATTAAACATATAATTTTTATTTCAATTTCAACTTCGTTTTTAAAAGTAGTGTTTACGCAATCGTTGAATCATAAAAATAGTAAGATTATTATTATTATTTTTTTTTTTTTAATATATTGAATTTAAGAATTTTTGTTTATAAAGAGATTTTCCAAACTTAATAAAAAAAATTTTAAGTTGCAGACTTTGTTTTCCATTAATGTATGCAATAGTAGAATGATATTGGGGAGGACTTTTAGGGGTAATCATCACACATTTAAGTGCCATATCAAAACATGAAAATTGCTATGAAAAACTGCCATCAGATTGTCTAACAGCCCAAGACACGTAAGTTATCGCAACAACCGTCAAATCCTTCAAACTTTAGGTCCCATTAGGATTCATATTTCATTACAGTTTCGGAATGATGTGGGTGAGAAGTCTTATTGGACTCTGTGACTCCCCTACGGTCATGTGAGTCTGAACTTAAGACTACGGCAAAGTGGATTTGGAACAAATATCCAAACAAACATCCATGGCACCACTGGGACTCGAACTCGAAACCTGTGTACTGAGAGCCATTCGGTCATTAGGCCCTTTCGTTAGTCAGACTACCTGGTGGGAGTTTTTCCTGCTTTTATCCCATACGATACTCACATGAGGAGTAGTTCCCCCTAAAAGTCTTGCCGGAAGGCCATCTCACCTTCTTCCGCGACACGGAGTCAAGTCAAACTTCTACCTACGGGTGCTCCATCACAGCAGAAGCTGCTTCCCTCCCCCTTTTCCATCCTTCCATGATACTGCATGGGTTCTTGGACTTAATATAAATCAGGGGCGGCCAACCCGCGGTCCGCCCTGGATATTTTCGGCCCGTGAGATTTATCACACTTTTACAAATTATATTTATTTTATAATGACCAAAGTAGTGAAAACCGATGTATTAAAAATACATTATGTGTGCATCCATATATTCAAAAATTAACTGCCGAAATTATGAGAAAAATTAACTTTGATTTTAAAATAATATTCCTGCGAATATATGACAGGTATTGCTTCTTTTATTAATGAGTTCGCAGAATAAATAAATTATATGCTGCGAACTCATGATGCGCCCTCATCTTGGAACATCTAATATAAAAGATTCTATGTTTCACTTTAAATGACTTCAGTGACGCAGTGATCATCCCTAGATACACACAGTTGATTGTTGATAGCAGAACAAACCAGACTCTTAGTTCAAGTTGTTAGCGCATTTGGTTCAACTTACACCTGCGAATTTTTTTTTTTTTTTTCCTCCAAAATGAAATTTACCAAATACAAAACACGTTCAAACATAACGGACGCTAGCCTGCAACACTCATTACGATGTGCAAATACCCAAATTGAAATACCCAATTTGCGAACGCTAAGTGAAAAAGAGCGGAGAAACAAATATTGCACTAACAAGATAAATATTTTTGAATGATTTCTTTTTTTATTTCGTCTAATTTATATTTTTTTTATATTTCATTTTTAGTGTTAGATATTTCGTTACAATGTGAGTTTAGTATCATTATTATTATATTATCTGTGTTTACATATAAGACTAATAGTAAACAACAATATATAGTGGGTTCAAATCTAGTGTAGGGATATATAATTTTTATATACGGCCAGCGGGTTATGATGCATTTCAAAGGGGCCCTAATATAATTTGGGTTGGCCGCCCCTGGTCTAAATGTTGCTGTCTACCAAGTGGGATAAACCACAAGCAACAACGAATTTGTTATATAGTAAGACAGAAATAATCTAATTTTTTTGGTCATCCCAAATACAAACTAATATATTACAATTTATTGTTTACAATGATAGATAAATGCCTGCTAGATTTAATTAGTTTTTAGTGAAACTAATTATTATTCTTCCTCCTGCATCAATGTTTACGAATACTTTCGAACCAAGTCCATTGCCCTCGAGGCGTCCACGAATCACTGGTTAGAACCTACGTTTCAAGCGAATATTAACTATAAAATGAAGTCAAAAGACCGTAACCTCTTCTTCCTTCGAGAAGCCACAACACAGCTCTCACACACCAAGACTAAGAAGAAAAAAAAGTTTGTTGCTCTATGGTTCTCGCTCAACCATACACACTGTTTCACGTGACACCGTGGTTTTTCTACTAGAAAGAGAATTCCACGAAATTTTGCTTTTATTCAAAAACAATTTTTCTTTTTCACAAACAATAAGTAATTAGCAGAACCCGGCATAGCCGTTGTCCTGCCAAGAAAAAACAAATACATTGTAGTAAGAATATATTTTCAATGTTATACTCGTATATGTGCATATTGCATACCAATTTTCATGAATATCGTTTGAACGGTCTATAAGATGAAATGCGGCACCCCATCTGGTGGCAAGTAATAGTAAAGTGGATAGCGAGAACCTATTTTCAATACTGAAATATATATTACCAATTTTCATAGCGATGGGTTGAATGGTATAGAAGTTGATAGACTGCAGCATCATTTCAACAAAGGGGACAGCATAAAAACATTTTCCATGTTTTTTCAAATACACACAAAAAATTCATCCAAATCGGTCAAGCCGTTTAGGAGGAGTTTAGTGACAAACACATCGTACAGAAGAATTATATCGCCTGTAGCGCCACCTATAGGGTCCAATTGTGAATCTAAACCATCCATGGACTCCTGCCAAACACACACACACAACTTTTTATCAAAATCGGTCCAACCGATTCAACAGTGGTTCTTAGTTTGACTGCCACTTAAATGTAGAGGCTGGTGTGCTTTCTGAGTCTTTTCTTTTACGCCATTGTGGACAACATTGTTATCTTCTTCGATGACGAAGTAGTGGCCACATGTATAGTCCTAAAGCAATTGTTAACTATCCATTATAAGTTTGAAAGGGCAGTCCTTCTTTCCGATTCTCAAGCAGCCATCCAATCAATTAGCTTGGGACTAATGAGTGGCTAGCGCTCGGTACCACATGTATCGGATTCGAAACCCAGCGGGTGCCATGGATGTTTGTAGTGGTTCGGAATCCACCTTAAATCATAGATACCTGTCTCATATGACAGTAGAGCATCGCAGAGCCCAATCGACTTCTTCTCACCCACATCATTTCCAAACTGTAAAAGGAGCAACTCAGCTCTAGGCACAATGATGTGGTGTGGTGTAGTAGCAATCAATTAGCTCTGTTGAATAACATTGACATTTTGCAATGTCAAGAAATATTGAGAACTCTCACTTTAAAGGTGAAACAAATCGTTCTTCAGTGAGTGCCTGGCCATTATGGTCTTGGGGGCAATGAACAAGCGGACTCCTTGCAAAAAAGAGGTGCCAGCTTACTGCAACATCAGTCATTCCTTATTGGAGAATTAAACTGTTTTAAGACATTTATTTGCATCTAATTTCTTGCGGGATCTTCAGACTCGCACAGCCCTAAAAATTGGAGGAGGGTAAGCCCTTCTCTTATTCCCGATAAACCAAAACACAAAGCAGTGGCGGCCTTTCGCTTGTCTACGGGACACGCCATCTGTACCGTATAAGTATTTCAGCATATCCTATTTGCCCACTTTGTGAGTCTAGAGAAGTAATGGACATCTGCTCCGATGTGGGGCTCTTCATGGATCTACAAAAAGTCGAGATATTGGGAAGCAAGATCGCTCATTAGCAATAACTCTGGTCTACTTTTTTGTTCTTAGTTCTTGATAGTTCTATTGTTTTTAGTGCTATTGTTCTATGCACCTTTTGCCTCTTCATTAAAAATAAAAATAAAAATTTCTAATGCAGCTGGCAAACACTTAGAAAATTGTCTTTGATGTCTTTAGCAAGCGCTGTACCGACGTTATTCACTTAGCACTACCAGGAGGTGCGCGTAGCTTGAAGATTAGCTACGGGCACGGAGTAACAGTAGCCCCCGCAACGCTCTGGGTCCTGGTTTGCCTGGTTCGACCTACGGTTTAAAGTGGATTCGAACCACTACAAACATCCATGGCACTTAGCACTACCCAGGAGGTGCGCGTAGCTTGAAGATTAGCTACGGACACTACGAACCACTACAAGCATCCATGGCACTTAGCACTACCCAGGAGGTGCGCGTAGCTTGAAGATTAGCTACGGACACGGAGTAACAGTACCCCCGCAACGCTCTGCGGTCCTGGTTTGCCTGGTGCGACCTACGGTTTAAAGTGGATTCCGAACCACTACAAACATCCATGGCACCGCCGGCACTGAACCTGAAACCTGCGGTACAGAGTGCTAGCCCCGCGGTTTTTCAGGCCCGAAATTAAACAATAAAAAAAAAATTATTCAAGATACAAAGAAGTATTCACATTACATTGCCAGTGTTCAATAATTAAAACATCTAGTGTTTCATATTGGTGTTTCTCTAAGATTCTACAAAGTTATAAATTTATAGTAAGTAGCAGCTGAAATGAAAATCTTTACAATCATTGTGATTGTGGAAAAACATTATTTAAATATAAAATAACCACAGATGTTTTATTAACTATAAAAATAATATCCATCGGATCTTCTTCAATGTCCTGCCATTCCTCATTCTCTGAAAGACATCATTTTAATATTTTTCCAATATTGAAAGATTTCGGCTTAATTTTTCGCTTATTCTAAGCGATTGCAATCATAAATCCTCGAGCTTCTTTGGGAAGGACTCGTGTAATGAGCAAGTCATTATTATAATCACTAACTTCCTGCTGTTATAACTGAATGGTTTCGTCACTGCTGGGGTCCACCATAGGTTTCTTAAACTGTTATCGATTTTTTAAAACAAACTTCAATAATCAAGATGTTATTACGAAGATTTACGAGCAATTACAGGGTGCATCCTTATCATTTCCTTTTACTTCCAAATTGATGTTATTAGTAGAAAAGTTTATGGGTTTCAAATTTATATGAATAAATTTACATATTTTATTAACTGTAATTATTGTCAAATATCGTTATCGTTGTTATTATTTTTTCTCTTTTTTTTTTTTTTTCTTTTAGTACTAAGATTTTATTAATTAATTTGTAGATCCCAAAGCTTAAAATTGTATTCTTGTATTTTATAAAAAAAATACCTCTCCGAAATCCAGCCCTAATTAATTCCAAATATAAGCCAATCCACAATTTATCTTAAAATAAAAATAAAATTTAACTTAATCGGAGATGACGCCAAAAATAGAAAAGTATTTTTTTTTATATAAATATATATTGTATACGGCATAAAAGAGGCCTGATGGCCGAGTGGCGTGAGCTCGGTACCACAGGTTTTGGGTTCGAGACGCGACGGTGCCATGGATGTTTGCAGTGGTTCGGAATCCACTTTAAACCGCAATTCCCTGGTCTAATATAACTACTACTACACCACACCACACCACATCATTGTGCCTAGAGCTGAGTTGCCCCTTTACAGTTTGGGAATGATGAGGGTTAGAAGTCTGATTCCGATCCGTGACGTTCTACAGTCATATGAGACCGGGACCTACAGCTTAAAATGGATTTCGAACCACTACAAACATCCATGGCACCGGGATTCGAACCCGAAACATGTGGTATCGAGCGCAGACACTCAGCCATCAAGCCCTGGGTGTAATACGACTGTAGAGCATTGAGCATAGGATTGGCAACCCTACCTCGTAAAAAGAAAAACATCTCCTGTTTCGAAATTAAAGTAAGTTAGTGGACGGCATTGGCCCATCATGGGGTTATTGCGTCACTGATGATGACGATGATGATGATGATGAATTTCATGAAAACGCCAAACTTTGTGTAGTCAAGCAAAACGGATTAAAATCACAAACATTTTGTATTCATTTTTTATTTGTTGGGAGAAAAAAACAAACAATCAGAACATTAAAAAAAAAACATTGATGTGTTTTATATGCGAATAAATTCAATTTTTAAAAAAATAAATGTCTTTGCCCTGAGTTTAAACAGTTACCGTAAAAAACAATTGCAGAAATTATTTTTGTATTGGTATACTACGCATTCCTAAGCAAAAATGGTTTTTCGTAGATCAACATTTTTTTATTATTACATAAAAATTTGTAACTGATGAATCTATTTATTTATTTGTTAAAACAATCCATTCATTTTTTTAAAATATAATTCTTTTACATAAATAAAAAATACATTCTTTTACATAAATAAAATACTTTCTTTTACATAAATACAATATATTCTTTTACAAAGAATTGCTAATTGCGAAAGTTAAATGTCATCATATAATAAGTATAGTTGTTGGTAATTTTCCATTTATATGTAATTTTTCATGAACTCATGTAACTATTTAGAATTTATCACATATTAAGGCATTAGTGAAAAAGTAAAGAGAGACAATGTTCCAAATTATTATACAATCATCGCAATTTAAAAATATAATATTCTTATATTATTAAATACATATATTATTCAATTATTAATTTAAATATATTCAATTATTATCAATAATATTCCTAATCATTGTACGATTATCACAATTTAAATATATAATATTCTTAGAAAACGTTATTAATGGCAAAAAAATTTTTTGCATAATTAATGGCGAAACATAATTTATTTTGCATAATTTTTTTGCATGCATAATAATAATAAATAAATAAATAAAATAAAAAAAAAGTCCATAAAAATATGTTTTTATGAAATTCGAATTTCAAATTTTCTTGTTGCCAAAAAATGCCCCATAATTCATCGAAGCCAGAATGCAAAAAAAAAAAAAAAAAAAAAAAAAAAAGAAACAAAAAAAAAAAAAAAAAAAAAACGAGAATAGGTATTAATCATAAGGCATCACGAACGAGTCTCGATTTGGACATCATCTTCGATATTCTTCTGCCCTTTCTTTAGCCTCGCGGAACCGAAAATTAATGACCGGACGAACAGTCGGAAAGAAAAGTTTTGTCTGACGTCGCCAAACGATCTTTTTTTTTTTTATTCTTTCTACTTTTATTTTAGAAGAGATGAAATCAGCCACGCGCCATCTGGTGGTCAGGCTGGCGCCGCGGGAAAGTGGATAGAACGATTCTCACGATTCCTGAACACACTCCCACTAAATAACAGTTTCGCTTCCGACAGGTGGTTACGCTGAGGCGCCCCTGATGTCCCAGCACCTGGTTTTTTTTTTTTTTTTTTTTACTATTATTATGATTATCTTTTTTTCCATATTTCCTTCTCCATATTTTTTTTTTTTTTTTTTTCAAATATCATTATACATAGATATATATTGTAGAGAGAATGATACGTTGCAGGAAGACAATGGGAATCGTGATTTCTTTTGCAGATAGTTACGGAGTATGCTTCAACAGATCGCTGGGTTTTTTTTTTTTTTTTTTCACCTTGCGGTACTTTCAGGAATTGAAAAGAAAAAAAAAATCTATCGAATGCCCATTCCCATAGTATATAGAATGTTATTGTGTGTCTTTTTCTTTTTTTCTGAGAACTTTCAATAGCACCTTCATACTTTTTTTTTATAAAAAAGAATAATAATAAATAAAATAAAAGTAGCCCATGAAAGAAAAAAATTTGAACTAGAAAAATTTTATCCAATATCTCAGAATTGAAAAGAATAAAAAAAAAAAAAAAAATATCGAACGTCCATTTCCATAACATATAGAATGTTATTCTGTATTTTTCTTTTTTCCATGAGAACTTTCAATAAGAGTTTCCTACATTTTTTATAAAAAAAATAATAATAACCAATGAAAGATACAAAAAAATTTGAACTAGAAAAAAATTTTATCATAAATCTAGACAAATTTTAGATAATTTTTTTTTTATTGTTTATTTGCTAGATATGAACTGAACTCTCTTGCTATATTCTTAACGAATTCTTTCTTGTATTATCGTCCATTCTTTTTAATCTTGTATTATCGTTCATTCTTTTATCGAAAAAAATTCTTCTTCTTTTAATTTAGAAAAGAATAATTATTCTATTCAAGAAGATCTATGCATTTCATTCTAAGATTATTTTTTTTACCTTGCAGTACTTTCAGGAATTGAATAAAAAATGAATAAAAATGTTATTCGGTATTTTTTTTTTTCCATGAGAACTTTCAATAAGACTTTCCCATTTTTTATAAAAAAATAAAACAATGAAAGATACAAAAATTTGAACTAGTCTATTCAAATTTTAGATAATTTTTTTATTGTTTATTTTTTCTGAGATTTTTCAATAAGACCTCGTCCATTCTTTTTACATCGTTTTTTATCAAAAAATGAATAATAATAACCATTCAAGAAGATATTAAAAAATTTTTTTTTTTGAACTTTAGGAAATAAATAATAATAAAAAAAAAATTTCATCATAAATCTAGAAAGTTATTCTGTATTTTTTTTTTATTATTTTTATAAGACCTTCAAACATTTTTTATACAAAAAAATAAATAATAATGAACTGAAAGTCTAAAAAATTTGTTATTTCTCAAAATCTCATGTTATCAGCCATTATTTTTATTTTTAGATAAAGAATTATTTCTTAACGAATTCTCATGTTATCAACCATTCTTTTATTTTGAAAAGAATTCATTCTATTCGATTCAAGAAGATCTATTCATTCTATTCTATAAGAATTCTATTAAGAATTATTATTCTATACCAGAAAATCTATTCATACTATTCTGTAAGAATTCTATTAAGAATTATTATAAAAGATTATAGAATTCTAAAAATTTAAAACTAAATTCATAAAAAAAAATCTATTACTTACCCATCAAAATTTCAATTAAAAAATTAAATTTCAATGGATGTTATGCAACAATTACTTTTTTTAATAATTATTTGAAGTGAAAAGAATAATAGAAAGCCGTGGTATTTGCACTTCCATTATGCCAGAAATCATCTGAAAATACAACAAAAGTGTTTGGACATGTAATTGCTCAATAATTTGCATTGTTCTTAAATTCCGAAGCAGATATGAGTGACGTCACAACAAGAATATCAACCCTGTTTAATAATCATAGAAATATACCAACGTTCAATTAAAACAACCAATCCATGCAACAGAAGTTAGTCATAATACCACAACAAAATCAATTAAGTTCGATAATTGCAGGCACGTTAGAATCACAAAATATATATATAAATATAAATAAAATTATTTGTTAGCTTCACATTTTTGGCAACATCACAAACCATGTACCTAGACAACATCATGTTCTTATACGATAAAAAGGAATATGGCATAGAAGGTTGACGGATTAGTTACATAATTCACATAGATTTAAAAGATTGCACAAATTCATATAAATCTTTCACAACGTTTCAGAAAAATGTGTTTATTTGCTTGCTTCCCATTTTTTGGCAACATTATGAATCTCATACCAGAATATTAATGTTTACATATGAAAAAAAAAAAAAAGCAAATGAGTTTGATGGAGTCTCCCTTGGGAATTAAATCTTTTACATCCAGTACATAATTTACTCAGATATCAAAAAAGTAATTTATTGTCAAATATAAATGAAAAGAAGAAACTTAAGAGAAAAATGGAAACAAATTATTAATGAAATTTTTTTTTTTTTCATTGATCTAGGTAATTTTAAATGTTACTTGGTTATTACGATATATTTTTATTTGCATGATATACTTTTAATTCTCATGATATTATTTCAATAAAATCTCTTATCTACCATTCAAAAATTAAATTAACGTAATTAAAAAAATTCAAGAAATTAAAAGCTGACGTTCACATAAATTTTCAAAATGTTAATTATTTGTCACTGTTAATTTCAAATACAAATAATTAAGAATGTTCAAAATTATCAAGAACAAAAAAATAAAACTATTTTAATCTTCTAAAACTGCAAATGCAATGTAACTAATTTTTATTCAAGTAATTTCCAAATTATATACAAGTTTAATTTTTGGGTATAGATCGAAAAACTTTTAATTATTATTAAAAAAAAACTTGATAATATCGCAGAACAGCGGCCGTTGTGTTTGGCACTAAAAATCTTTTCTCCAAAGTCTACCAAGTTGCAATTGTAAATTAAGTGTATAGAAACCTGAATTGCCACATTTGGCAGCTTATCAGTCATTTGAGCAGCAAAAAGTCGCCAAATTCCAAGGCCCTATTTTTGCGTGATTTGGCCGAAAGCTTTTAATTATTTAATTAAAACTTTTAATTATTATTAAATTATAGATCGTTAAACTTTTAAGTGCGGCCTTTAAACTTTTCAATTTTAATTATCTCTTTCAAATTAGCTTTTTTACGTCGAAGGTAAAAACATATAGCATTTTAATCTATCTAATTTTCTACTATTCTCTAATTCTTTGCCAATACAGCGTAATTTTTGTTTCTTAAAGTGCTTATTTCTCACTTAAACAAAAATAGGGAATAACAAAAATAAAATATATTTTTTTTTTTTTACATTATCGTTTGTTGCATCGTTATCGTTTATTTGTTTTAAATATTTTCTAATTCTTCATTCATAAAAAAAAATTCAAAATTACAGGTTTCCTAAACGTGAAATGCACTGATGTTAATCCTTCATTTGCATAAAAATATAAATTTTATTAATAATGATGTCTCATCTAAATTAATTATTTGTTAAATGCCATATTAATCTGATCATCATATTCTTATCGCTATACAAATGTGAAAGTGGAAATGACCTTCACAAAAATATTCAATGTTTATATAAATTTAAATAACTGCTGCATTTATCATATTCAAATGTCGAATATCGCATGAAAATTGTAATATCAATAAAAAAACTGATAGATTTGCAATTGTTAGATGTTTATCACAATTGTTTAAGAGCAGTCATTGCATTTGAAATTGTTGTCTTTTTAAGTATTATTTAAGTACAAAAGTTGTAATATTTACAATGTGATATGTTCAAATTTCAAATGCAAAACAAAGTCAGATTATAAAATTATTATAAGTATGAGTATAAAAAGTTTATAAAAAAAAACTGCACATGATCTGAAATAGATTAATAAAAACAATTCTGTCAGTTATTCTGAATGCATTATTTATATCATCCAAATTAAATCTCAAATTTTTTTGAGTAGCCATATGTGTTAAATTCGATTATTTAGAAATATTACTAAAATTTTTTTCAAAATAGCAAGTTTAAAAATATAAATGGTGATTTTTTTTCATTTTAAAATTTTGATGAAAAATTAAAACTGGGAACATGATCTAATTTTAGTTTAATAACAAATATACATTTAAGTACTAGAAAAAAAAATGTCATTCAGTGTTTTCTATTTTATTATTGACTAGTTGATCAGATCCTTTATCAGTGACATACTAGAATACAGGATAACTATTACATAATTTTTTTTTCTTTTATCTCTATGATATTTACTGACAAAAAAAAAAAAATGCTCTATTTTTGAGCTGTTTGAAACAAGTACATGTGGCAAAGTTCTAACTAACATTTATATAAGATAAAAATAAATAAATAAATAAAATCGATAAATAAAAACCATTCAAAAATAACAAAACGCTTATTAAAAATAAAAACAAAAATAAATAAATAATATAATCTGCTAGGCCGATATACAGGCTACGCATAAAATTCAATGTCAGAACAAAACATATAACAACAGTCTTAAAAAAAAAAAAAAAATACAGAATTCCAAACGATTTTCCTTTCTTGAAAAATCTCGTTTTCACTTTGAAATAAAATTGTTCTTTGCTTTCATCAGACGTTCTTTTAGAACAATTTTACATTATTTAATTATTTCATTTATCATATTTTATTCATTATTTAATTACTTCATATATCAATTTTGTATTATTTAATTTTCAATTATCAATTTTGCATTATTTAATTATTTCAATTATCAATTTTGCATTATTTAATTACTTCAGTTATCAATTTTGCATTATTTAATTACTTCAATTATCAATTTTGCATTATTTAATTCTTTTTATCAATTTTGCATTATTTAATTATTTCATTTATCGATTTTGCATTATTTAAGTATTTCATTTTATCGATTTTGCATTATTTAATTTAAATAAATATTATGTAAAAAAAAAAAGCTCTTGGAAGAAAAAAAAAAAATTTAATGTGGTCGAGGACACGAAAAAGTGATCAAGGACCCCTCTTCCCAAAACAATACCCATAATTTTAAAGTTAATAAAAGTAAAAGGAGCATGAAATTTATTTTTCATTATATATATATAATAAATGAAATATATTTATATATGTTATATATAGCGGTTTTATTTTGTTGCCAATCTTGCGGTTTTATTTTTATGCCAATCTTGCGGTTTTATTTTGTATGCCTGTAGCCAATTTATAGTGAGTACATGTAACCTGCAACTTTTTAATGCTATCTGAGGGCTTTGTGTGTATCTTTGATGGAAAATTTGACGATTTGTGAACCTCAGAATTTGTTTTTGATAATCCATTTATAAAATTCTAGATCTAAAATTCAGGAAATTTGTTAAATATTCCTTTTAAATTCTACGAATATATATGAAAGAAAAATAAACAGAATGAAAAAAAAATGAAGAAAAAAAAAAAATAACAAATATACATTTGTTGAAGTTCGACCCCTGTTTAAATCTGCAATTTATTAATACAATGTAAACTAACTGCCTGACACTACAGTTCATGTTGGACGATGGTCGTCTGCGTACTGGTAGATTCCGAAACAGGAGATATTTTCTTTTTTTGGGTAGAGTTTTCAGCTCTACGCCCTACAGTCATATTAAACCTGGGACCTACGGAAAAAAAGTGGATTCCAACCACTACAAATATTCATGCCACCGGGACTTGAACCCGAAATCTGTGGCACAAACGCCAGAGCGCTAGATTAATACAATACAAGCGGCCTGATGGCCAGTTGGCTAGCGCTCTGGCCTTTAGTGTTCCAGGTTCGAATCCTGGCGGTGGCATGGTGGTGGTTCTGTAAGTGGTTCGGAATCCACTTTTAAACTGTAGATCTCTTTCTAATTAAGTCCAAAGTGTGCAACAAAAAAAATGACCGTAGAACGACAAACCAAATTAAATACAACTTCTCTATAATGCCATTTAAAATAATGCGGACAAGATTATAACATGGATAAAATAGGATGTTTCACGAAAATAACTGTACTCCGATATATAAAAAAAATTTACCTACTTTTTTAGTAGATATTCAGAAATGCTATTTAACTGTGTTAATAAGTTTATTAATAAATTAAACAAAATGTAAAAATAATAAGCTAATAAATTTAGTTCTGTAAAATCACAACCTAACAGTGCATCATATAAATAGAAAAATAAAAATAAAAAGCAATGATGTCACAAATTTATATTGAGTCTAATCTTTTTCTTGATCAACAGTTTCTTTTTTAAATTATTTAGTGTATATTTTATAATCTGATTTGATTCTCTTATAAATGTTTCGGACGCCATTCATACTTAATGAGTATGAATGTTGCCCGAAGCATTTTTGCTCTTACTGCGAATATTGCGCGAAACATATTTATTCTGACTGACTATGAATGGTGCCCGCAACATATCTATTCTGATTAACTATGAATGGTGCCAGAAACATTTTTACTCTTATTGATTATGAATGGTGCCCGGCTCGGCCATTCAGGCCCCTGGGTATAGGGTTGACATCCCTGCCCCATAAAAAAAAAAAAAAAAACATCTCCTGTGTCGGAACCTGTCAGTAGGCGTACGGATATGGTCCAACAAGGACTGTAATGCTTGGGAGCTAGTTAGATAGTGGATTGAGGATTAAAACATAAGGAATTGTCCCTTGAAACCTACTTTAAAAGAAAATGCTTATCATTATCTCAAAAACCTTCGAAATTTTTCCTATAATTTTCAACGTCCCATTTCTATGAATTAGGATTTTTCTACCCTCACCACAATGAAGTGTAAAAAAGAGAGGAAATTTTTAATGTATTGACAAGAATATGAGAGTTTGCCTTTCAAATATATGCCCATACAATGAAGAAATCTCAGGAACACTTCAGGTACATAGGCACAAGCATGTTGTTTCTTATCCCATTTGGTAGACAGCAACTTCTAGACCAAGTCCAGGAACCCGTGTGTTCTCATGCAAAGACGGAGAGAGGTGGAAAAGTTTTTGTTCTGATGGAGCACCTGTAGGTAGAAGTCTGACTTGGCTCCGTGACGCTGAAGAAAGAGGGCAGTGCCTTATGGGATGACTTTTAGGAGGAACTGCCCCTCATTTGTGTATCGTATGGGTGGAAACCTGGAAAACTTCCACAAGGTAGTCCGAGTCTTGAGGCAAGATACTGAACATCGCAAACACTATAGAGTCTCCTCGTTTTTTTTTAAACGGTGTCTACAACAAATCCGCCAATAGGTTGAACCTCCACCCTAATGCTCACCAGCGGCGCGCGTTGCCACTGAGCCACACGTCGTGCAAACACAAGAATAACTAAAAAGTAAAGGTGCTTTACATTTTTTATCGCATTATTTTTCTATATAATATCTACCTTAACGGGCCTGAATAGCCGAGTGGCTAGCGCTTGGTATCACAGTTTCCGGGTTCGAGTCTCGGCAGTGCCATGGATGTTTGTAGTGGTTCGAATCCATTTTAAACCGTCGGTCCCAGTCTAACGTGATCGTAGATCGTTGCGGGGTATTGTTACTCCGCGTCCGTAGCTTATCTTCAAGATACACGCACCTACTGGGTAGTGCTAAGTGAGTAATGTCGGTGCAGCTCTTGCTTTAAGGCATCCAAGTTAACTGTCTAAGTGTTTGCCA
The DNA here is from genome assembly GCA_021605095.1 of Caerostris extrusa. NCBI lineage: Eukaryota > Metazoa > Arthropoda > Arachnida > Araneae > Araneidae > Caerostris > Caerostris extrusa. Next base: position 16,316 of record BPLR01014436.1, read on the forward strand.
GCTACATTAGAACAAAAAAAATATATATATACCTTAACTGTTATAACAAAATTGTTAAAAATTTGTATATAGAGCGCCTACAATTAATTGCAGGATTTTAAATGCGGCCCGACTTCGAAAATTTGACAACCACTTCCATATAAAATAAGTAAACAGGAAAAGGATTACATCTTACAAATCTTTTCATTTATCGTTAAGGAATCACACTTTCTCAATTCCTGGCATGCATTATATTCCAATTTAAATATAATTTGGAAAGAATCCAACGCATGACTTTCTACCTTCACTTTATATAGGAAATCAGGAAAAACCACCACTTTTCTCTGACTCACTCAATAATTGGTTAACAGTAATATGTTAAACCTTGAGCATGCAATGTGGAGCGAATTTTTGCGTAAGGACTCCAATTAGATTCCTAACGAGGAGCAAATGAATATTCGGGAAATTGTAATTAAATCAGCGGTTTTCATTGTACGACCGACGAACTCTGTGCGACCTTCGCGTTCATTTTGTTTTCTAACTTTATTATGCATCGAATTTGATTGATAGCTGATTATTATTCTTTTTTTAAGTTCGTTTATCATACATGAATAACATTGCACTAGTGTGCGAAATTTAAACAACGATTGTTTTAGGTTTTTTTTTTTTTTTTCCTCTTAATTGCGCAGGAAATCACATGAGAGACATGAAATTCAAAATACATAGATATAGACATTCTAAATGCAGAGACATTCAAAAGACGTAGACATCGACATTCAAAAGAAAGACATAGACACTCAAAAGACAGAGACATTCAAAAGATATAGACAGAGACATTCAAAAGATATAGACAGAGGCATTCAAAATACATAGATATAGACATTCAAAAGACATTGATATAAACATTCAAAAGACATAGACATTCAAAACACATAGACATAGATATTCAAAAGGCATAGACATACATAACAATCGTTGCTTGGTACCACCGCTCCATATTCAACACAATTGTCCAACAGGAGGTAAAATTGCCTATTCTCACTGAGTATCTGTTTCAGTTATTGGGAGTTGGTAAAAATTCTCATGCCGAAAGGCGTCACTCCAAAGCATCCCACACATGTTCTATTGCATTAAATCAGAGGAGTACACTGGTCAATCCATTCTAGTGATGTCTTCAACCTCTAATAGCACGAGTCCTATGTATCCTGACGTTATCACCTAAATAAACAAAATCTACATCAACGACAGGAACAAGCCTTCAGTCGTCTTTCAGAAGGTATTAAACTTTGATGCACGATCAATAACCATCCAGCTGAGCGCTAATTCTGATCCCTCGACAGCTGGCAAATGATACTACATATTACTTCGATTGCTATTTAAACTGCAGCTAAAGGGTTTCAAAACTTTCATTCTCAAGTTTTAGAACAGTTTTAGGTAAGGGATGCATAGAATTATGATAGTCGCGGCCGCAAGTATTTTATAAACTTGGCTGCAGCAAGTATTTTATACAGCTCTACCTTCAACTTGCTATCCTACTGGTACTACTGGTAAGCATTGCTTATTACTACTGGTAAGCATTAGCGCTTAGGTCCAATCCGCTGGCGACATTGTTTCAAAAGTGAGGAGACTTAGTGGAGTTTGTGATGTTCAGCATCTTGCTTTGTTAGTCAGACTATCTAGTGGGATTTTTCCGGGTTTTCCTATATGACACACAAATGTGTAGGGTTGTTCCCCTAAAAGTCCTCCCGGAAGGCATTGCCCTCCTTCTTCAACGATTCGAATTCAAGTCAGACTGCTACCTACTGGTGCTCCATCACAATAGAAAATACCTCGCTTCCCTTTCCATCCTTCCATCAGGAATACTCATTGGGTGTCCGTCCGCGTTATCGGACACTGAGGATGAATCACATCATCATCATCATCATTGGTGCTACAGCCCCATGGTGGGCGAAGGCCGTCTGCCTAATGGCAGATTTTGAAACATGAGATCTTGTTCTTTTCACGGGTTAGGGTTGTCAGTTCTACGCCCAATTCTTACAACCATATTAGATCGGTACCTACGTTTTAAAGTGGATTCCGAACCACTTACAAACATTCATGCCACCGCCAGTGTTCGAACTGAAACTTATGGTACCAGAGCGCTAGCCAATTGGCCATCAGGTTGGCCATTCAGCTTTTTATTAAGAACAGATATACGTTGATTATGCAATAACACTAATCTAAATTTATAGCAATTCGGTATAAATCAATTTCAAATTATACTTTTTATTAAATTATGTTTTGTAAATGAAACCTACTACTGCGTCGAAAAAGTAAGACCAATTTTCAATTTAAAAATCCCGGAGCTTGTGGAAATTTTTTATTTATTTATTTATATCTTTTTTATTTATTTATTATTAGAACGCGTTGAAGACGAAGAGTCGACCATCAATCTAAAAACCGACGAAGTTCGCGTCCACAAAAATTAAAGATTTGGTGCTTGCAAACCGTCGATTTACAATTAAGAGACCTTGCTGATGATATTGGAATTTAAAAGGATCGGTCAATTCCATTTTTTGGGCCTCAAACGCGTCAAATCTTGATTGGTACCGAAAACACTGAATGCGGCAGCTCACACTGCATTGATTTTTCGTGAATTTTTCGCCAAAATGAAACCCATGTCGTTCCACAAAACCACCGTATACACATCGTTCGACTGGCTGGCTATTCCCTAAACTCAAAAAGACCACTCCGGGGACAGTGTTTTGAATCGATCGAAGAAATTCAACGCGAATCGCCGCGCGCTTTAAAGGCCATTCCTGCCGATGACTTTTTAGCATACATTGTGGATTGGAAAACGTTGGCTTAAGTGCATTATGTCCAGAGGGAATTACTTTGAAGGCGATGGAATAAATTTGGAAGAATAAATAAAGAGTTTTTGAAAAAAAAAATAATAATTGGTCTTACTTTTTGTGCACAGTAGTATACTAATTCTAAAAATTCATTTTCTCAACAAACCTGCAACTCCATTTCCATTCTAAAAATTTTGTGCAATGTCCACTACACGTGTTACAAGTCAATATTTTATTCTAAAAAAGAAAAAAATAATGATGTTAATAATAATAATAATAACAAAAATTCAATTAAGACATACTAATTTTAAAATTAATTTTTCTCAAACAAAACCTGCAACTCTATTTCCATTAAAATTTTATGCAATATCCATTACACGTGTTCTATCCCTTTCCCCCACTCCCCCTTTTCGTTACACACGATATCTGAGGCTTCACGTGTTAAAATCCCCCCTTCATCCCCCAAGCCTGAAAAACCTCTCCTCTTGACAACTTGTCTCTCCGTCTCACATGGCTAAAAGCTAATAAAGGTTTTCTAAATAACCCGGTCGGCAGTCTGTCGGTCTAGCTCTCATAGATTATACATTTATTCTTTTTTTCTTTTTTTTTTTATCTCCTCTCGCTTCTTCCTTGTTTTGTGTTGTGGGAGAGAGGGTAATATGGCGTGACGTCACTTCCGGCGTCTCCATTATCCACAATGGCGACTCCTCGACGCCGATCCTTCAAGCGAGACCAACAAGTTCCGCTTGCGACCTACAATAAACTTCGATCAAAAGCCAAATCTTGCGAATTGAAAAAGAAAAAAAATAAATAAAAAAAAACAATAACAATGGTAACCCCCGCAACAATAGATGAGATTTGTGATCGGGTTTTTTTTTTTTTTTTTGTTTGTTTTAAAATTCGCTTTGTTCTACAATTCATTCATTGGTTGTTTTTTTTCCTAATTCTTGTATTCTATTTTTTTGAATGAATGTGAATGACCTCAACAATGAATTTTTTTTTTTTTTTTTTTTTTTTTTTTCTTATGTTCGAAAAGTTGTAAATGATGTTTCGATTTTCTTTTTATCTTCTTTTTTTTTAAAAAAAATAGATGTAAGGCATCGTTGTAAAATCGTTAGATAAAAATAGCTGAGGTTGTTTCTTTTTTTTTCTGTTCATTCTGGTAACTATATATTACTTTCGGAATTAAAAAAAAAAAAATTGTCAAGTTAAGTTTTTATTTTAAAAATCCCAATTTGTAGCGTAAGGGCCTGAATGGCCAGCGCTCGATAACGCAGGTTTCGGGTTCGAGTCCAGGTGATGCCATGGATGTTTGTAGTGGTTCGGAATCCACTTTTAAACAGTAGGTCCCGGTCTAACAGTATCGTAGAGTGTTGCGGGGTATTGTTACTCCGCGTCCGCAACTGATCTTCAAACTGCACGCACCTCCTGGGTAGTGCTATGAGTAACGTCGGTGCAGCGCTTGCCCTGAGGCAAAAAAGACAATTGTCTAAGTATTTTCCAGCTGCATTAGAACAAAAAAAAATGTAGCGTAATTAAATCCATATTCGTTTTAGTATATAGTCTTTTTAGTATTAATTGATGCCAAACATCCAATAATAAGAATAACATTTATTTTTGAAATATCTCTTTGAAACATTGAGTGTGTTAAAGAAGATGAAATGTAAGTTTACTTTGCAGCATTATGTAATTTATGCCTGAAATGAAAACAAACTGTTAAGTCAGGAAAAGTGTTAAGCATTTTGTTTTTAATCAAATACTTAATTTTAAAACTTCGTCATCAAGATGATGTTTGTAGCAGAATTTAATATTAATTGAAATGTACATTTTGCTACATTAAATTTATATAAAGAAAAAAAAATTTCCTACAAAATTTTCAAGATGAATTTATCCAGATTTGTATAACCTAGAAGAAAATCCAGAATGCATTGATAGCAAAAAACTTTTTTTTCGCTAAATTTTTCTGAATATTTTTTTTTTAAATATCTAAGGAAACTGTTTAATTTATTTTTGACAAAAAAAGCATATATTAATTAAACAATATTGCATTAATCTCCCAAAATAAACAAATTGACAAAAACAATCTTGCATTCCTCTCACCAAACACACACATCGACAAAATAATATTGCATTAATCTCGCCAATCAAACAAATTGGCAAAACAATTTTGAATTAATCTCGCCAAACGAATAAATTGGCAAAAACAATATTACATTAATCTCGTCAATCAAACAAATTGACAAAATAATATTGCATTAATCTTGCCAATCAAACAAATTGGCAAAATAATATTGCTTTAATCTCGCCAATCAAACAAATTGACAAAATAATATTGCATTAATCTCGCCAATCAAACAAATTGTCAAAATAATATTGCATTAATCACGCCAATCAAACAAATTGACAAAATAATATTGCGTTAATCTCGCCAATCAAACAAATTGTCAACACAATTTTGCATTAATCTCGCCAATCAAACAAATTGACAAAAATAATATTGCATTAATCTGCCAATCAAGCAAATTGTCAAAACAATTTTTGCATTAATCTCGCCAATCAAACAAATTGTCAAAAATAATATTGCATTAATCTCGCCAATCAAACAAATTGTCAAAATAATATTGCATTAATCTCGCCAATCAAACAAATTGACAAAAATAATATTGCATTAATCTTCGCCAATCAAACAAATTGACAAAACAATATTGCTTTTTAATATCGCCAAAATAAAAAAAATTTCAAATGGGAATGCTAGTAGAAAAATATCTATTTTGATACATTGATAGCATCAAATAAGATCTTGAATCTACTGATGTTAGTTTGTAGAAAATTTTTCTTGTAAGTTCAAATGGAATGGAATTTTGATCGAGGACAGGTCATGGCCTATATGAGATGCAGAACCTAAGACGAAGCTTTTTTTAGCATGCCATTTATTTATTTAAAAGTTTTTGTCTTATGTACTACAGATGATATAGGCCATGGCACATTATCTGTTTTTCATACCTTATTTGATTCAAATACTCATTTCTTTTTCAATGTTCAATGTTCATTTTTTTTTATCTTTATAATCTTATTATATTTCTTGATACAATTGAATAGATTCTTTTCGTTTATCTTATGCTTGATAATACTTAATTTTTAAATCAATTCATTCATTTTTTTCTTCTGTTTGAGATAAATGATGTTTGAATTCTTAAGCAATAAGAATTAATCAGTTACAAAGATAATAACGAATTGAATTATAGGAAGAAGATACCAAACAGAATCCAGTCACCAATATTATCATAAATATTGGCTGCATTCTTCTTCGTTGATATACACGAGGGACTCTATATCATAACCTACATTGTCCAGTCCAGTGTATGTAGAAGGTACCAGATAGAGGTTGAGCATAATTTTTGAGTGCTGTCGCTATTTTGATATACACTGTATATGATATACACAAATGACTCTATGTCATGACCTGCATTGTCCGGCCTATTTGTAGAAGGTTCCAGATAGCGGTACAGCATAATTTTTGAATGCTGTCGCTATCTATTTTAGCAAATGGGGAATCAATGGCACGAATATGGCGCCGTTTTGACTTACAGTAAGAGATAAGATTTATATGAGTCCCACTTCCTTTTTCCCATCCCAGTTCTAAGAGGTTTAGCCCTGACCTTAACCAAAAGAAGAATGATATGAGAGTCTTTTGTAATTTTAATGGTGTCATTGAGGTTCCGTTGATGATTATGGCAAGTATTAAATCTTTATCCTTATTGCTTTCCTTCTATCAAACATTCATGCGTAATATGATATTGTTTTTTGCTAAGTCAAACAATGCTATTGAATTGAAATTCTGTAATATGTATGCATGATGCAGATAGCCAAAGGCGCCAGTGGAAAGAAATTCATAGACAGGCAAAAGTCATTTTTATACAGAAGTCTCAAGGTTTTTTAGTGCTTTCTAAGGGTAAGGTTTGAAAGACAAAAGAACACACATCCGTTCTGTGGTTTTTATGAAATCATAATATTGTAGCTATGATGATTAGAAGATAACGCTATCCGTAGACGAATTAGACCATAGACCATAGGTTGCATGTGGTCTATCATATGTCTAGTACACTTGTACACTTTTAAAATATAATTCGTATTGTTCGTATTCTTATTCTTATTCGTATTGCTCGCATTCTTATTCTTATTCGTATTCGTATTGCTGGTATTCTTATTCGTATTCGTATATTCGAAAGATTTTCAGATTACAATGAAAGTTTAAAACAGAATCCAGATTTAATTTAATAAAAATGTAAACATTCATATAGAAAAATACGGGGACCTGATGGCCGAGTGGCGCTCGGTACCACAGGTTTCGGGTTCGAGTTCCGGCGGTGCCATAGTTGTTTGTAGTGATTCGGAATCCACTTTAAACCATAGGTACCGGTCTAACAGGATCATAGAGCGTTGCGGGAGTATTGTTACTCCCGTAGCTAATCTTTAGAGCTACACGCACCCCTGGATAGTGCTAAGTGAGTAACGTTGGTGCAGCGCTTTGCCTTAAGGCATCAAAGACAACTGTCTAATTCAGGGGTGGCCAACCCAAATGATCTTGCGGGCCACTTTGGAAATGTATCGTAACTTCACGGGCAGCATATAAAATTATATATCCCCATATCGGATTTAGATCCACTATAGAAATTTTTTTTGGAGTGAAAATTGAAAATAATGAGTTATTATTATCTTTTATGAAAATTGTAATCATCAAATAACCATAAAAAATTGTAATATCAATTGCAATCATAAAATAGAATCATCTCATTATGAAAAATTATAACATAACGAACTATTCTTATTGTGTTCACTATTATTCTTACATATAAACATAGATAATATAACAATAATGATACTAAACGCACGTTGTAAAGAAATATATAACACTAAAAATGAAATATATAAAATATAAATATAAATGAAATATATAAATATAAATTAAATAAAAAAAAGAAAATTCATTAAAAAATATTTATTTTACTACTGCGATATTTATTTCTCCGCTCTTTCACTTAGCTTTTGCAAATCGATGTGCGTCCATCATGAGTTCGCAAAATATAATTTAATTATTCTGCGAAGTCATTAATAAAACAGGCAATATCTGTTATATATTCGCAAGAATATTATTTTAAAATCAAAGTTAAATGTTTCTCATGATTTTGACAGTTAATTTTTGAATCTATGGATGCACATATAATGTATTTTTTTAATACATTGATTTTCATTACTTTGGCTATCATAAAATAAATATATTTTGTAAAAGTATGATAAATCTCATGGGCTGGAAAAAATATTCAAAAGGGTCGAGGGTTGGCCACCATTACGATTTAGACATTTAAAACTTGATTATGAAAACTGTTAAAAGGAGAATAATAAAAGACTTTTTATAATTATGAACAAAACTTAATTATGAATACTATTTAAAAGCAGAATTATCAAATTTATAAACATAATAGTATTCAAATATGCATTATAAACAATATATTAAAATTGCATGTCTGTTTGGATTCACTTATATTTATAAACAAATATGTCGATAACTAAAAACCAAACGAATTTATTTAACACTGCGCATCGAATACATTATTTGGCTTCCAAATTATGTTATTTTATGTACATCCTTGATTTAGACACTTAAATACTTGTATTATGAAAACTGTTAAAGGAGAATATTAAAGGAGTTTTCATAATTAAAAACACCACTTAATTCTGAATACTATTTAAAGGAGAATTATCCAATTTATAAACATAAGAGTATTCAAATATGCATTATAAATAATATGTTAAAATTACATTATCTGTTTGGATCCCACACATATTTGTACACAAATATGTCGATAAATAAAAACCATATGCGTTTATATAATCATCATGATTGGCGCAACAGCCCATGGTGGGGTGGCGCCATCTACCTACTGGCAGATTTCGAAACATGAGATCTCTTCTTTTTTACAGGGGGGTTGTCAGCCCTACACTTTACAGTCGTGTTAAACTGGGACCTACAGTTTACAGTGGATTCCGAACCACTGCAAACATTCCCTGGCACCGCCGGGACTCGAACCCTAAACATGTGGTACCGAGTTTTAGAACGCTAGCCACTCGGAGATTCATGTCAATAACTAAAAATCCTTTTCGTTTATATAATACCTTGCATCAAATTCATTATTTGGCTTCCAAATTTCATTTTATGTATACCCTTGATAGAGCCATTTAAATTGTGATTATGAAAACTGTTGAAGGTGAATATTAAAGGAGTTTTCATAATTAAGAACAAAACTTAATTATGAAAACTTTTTAAAGAAAGTATCGAATTTATAAACATAGAGTGTTCAAATATGCATTAAAATTCCATACACATCAGGAGTTCTTAACTTTTATGTTCCTCGTAGCCCTGGAGGTCAAGGTTAAAGACCTTTTCACAGGATATTATTTTTAAAAAAAAATGAAATGAAATTAAAATGTAAAAAAATATTATTCATGTTTTCGTTGAGCAAAAAAGATACTTGTTAACAATGTAAACACTGAGAATCAAAATAAAATTGTTGTTCTATTTCACTACGTGGTTGACATTGAGATCTAGTTACACTACTGATAACGGACATATTTTCAAGTACTGATGAGGACAAGCGATTCTTCTAGATATATAAGGTTATATGATATGAACTATATATTATTGCAAGCAATAACAGTAATAAAAAATGATCCGATCTCCACAAAGTAATGATAATACGAAAATGAAATTGTGTTTCTTATTTAAATTTAACAAAAATTGCTCATTAAAGAATCTATTCTCTCGTTGCTCAATGGCAGTGTGAGCCGCTGGTGAGCATTAGAGCAGGGTCTCCAAACTATGGCCCGCGGGCCAAATCCGGCCCGCCAGTGCTATCAATCCGGCTCGCGACAGCGAATAGCTTATTGTTGCAGTAATAAATAGGATAAAAAAACACAGAATGATGATAACTCGTTTTTATTGACTTGCTAGGTAAAGCTTAATGACAAACATAATGCGCGTAAAATTTAACTTAAGCATAACAACTAACAAGTAATTGAAATGAATCCCACTAACATTATAAACAAGTGAACATCCCGCGGTTAACTACTGTAGTTATGTTGGGGTAAAGAGTATCGCATTTGTATGTATATCGATGTTTGGAATGCATATATCCTGAATCGAACATATGATTTTTATCCTGAAAATCCCTCAGGAACGGAAAAGCTAAATTAACGCAAATGAAACCGCAGGGGTATCCACTTGTAAAAAAATACTAATGAGATTTGTGTAATTGTGGTTTTTCACTGACAATAGTTTGTAGATAGCAAGTATATGCTTGCTCAGAGTGCGTACTCGGCGACTGGTCTAGAAATTATAGATAATGGCAGAAAAATTAAAACGCTTTTGGCCCTTAGTACTTACTGGAGTAAACAGTATGGCTCTAAGGCTAGAAAGTTTGGAGACCCCTGCATTAGAGCATTAAGGTTAGGGTTGAATCCGCTGGCGGTATTGTTGTAAGCACTGTTTCAAAAATGAAAGATTCCATGGCGCTTTGTGATGTTTCATTTTTTGCCGGGGAAATCTACCCGGGGAAAGTTTTACGGGTTTTTTCCCCATACAATACGCAAATGCGCGGTAGTTTTTCCCAAAAATGCGGAGTAGTTCTCCGGAACCAAGCCAGACTTCTACCTAAGGGCTGCGTTACAACAGAAGCTGTTACTTTTCCCTCGATCCATGAGTAGACAATTCATGGGGTGTCCGTCCCGTACTGCCGGACACTGAGGATTAATCACAATATAAGTATATTAACGAGATTTTTTTTTTTATAATTATAAAACATATACCTACTAACATAATTGATTATTTAAGTATAATAAGCAGGGGGGGCCTAAATGGCCAGTGGCTAGCGCTCTGGCGCTCGGTACCACAGGTTTCGGGCTCGATTCCCGGTGGTGCCATGGATGTTTGTAGTGGTTCGGCATCCACTTTAAAACCGTAGGTCCCTAATAGGATCGTAGAGCGTTGCGGGGGCATTGTTACTCCGCGTCCGGGGCTTATCTTCAAGTTACATGCGCCCCCCAGGTAATGCAAAAAGTGAGTAACGTCTGTGCAGCGCTTGCCTTAAGGCCTCCAAGTGTTTGCCAGCTGTATTAGAACACAAGTATAATAAGCAAATGCAAGCATAAAATTTGTCTGGGGAATAAAATCAAATGAACTATAAAAATTTATACATATATATAAATCATATTTCATCATCATCAGTGGCGCAACAGCCCCATGGTGGGAAAAGGCCATCTGCCCACTGGCAATTTCCGAAACAGGAGATGTTTTGTTTCTATGGGGGTAGGGTCGTCAGCCCTAAGCCCAACACTCTATAGTGCTATTAGACCGAGACCTACAGTTTAAAGTGGATTCCGAACCGCTACAAAACATTCATGGCGCCACCGGGACTCGAACCCGAACTCTGTGGAATCGAGCGCTAAAAAGTCATATTTACATAAACATATTTAATATTATTTTATAACATATTATTAAAAACATATTTACAAAAAAAAATCATAATTCATCTTTGTAATAAAAACTCATTAAATAAAAATTTAACTATAAATTTTCAGAAAACCACACGATTCTACTTAATTTATTTTTAAATTAAGAAGAAAAAAATTATGTTTAACAATACAAATCATTTGATGACGAATATGTGAAAAATAAAAACGTTTATTCTAATACTCAAATACTATATGTCATACAAAATTTTATTATCATTCCTTTCTTTAGAAAAGTGATAATGATAATAGTAATGAAAATAAAGAAAAAAGTATTTAAACATCTTTAGTACATAAGCATATTTAGTATTATTTTAAAATATAACATTAAAAACATATATAAAATCATATTTTCCTTTGTTAAAAAAATTCATTAAATAAAAATTTAATTATAAATTTTCAGAAAACCACGTGATTCTAACTAATTCCTTTTAAGTTAATAAAAAAAATATGTTTTACAAGACAAATCATTTGATGAGGAAATACTGTAAAAGAAAAAAACGTTTATTCAAGCATACCCAAATACCGCCCATCATTATAAAAAATTTTCATTATAACCAAATTCTTTGAAAAAATAAACTAGCCGTGATAATAATATTGAAAATAACACTTAAAATAAAAAAGTAAAAGAAAAAATAAGTATACTTTATATTAGTATACTTAAGCATATTTCAGTATTATTTTTAAAACTATAATATTAAAAACACATTAAAATTACATATGATTTTCAGTCATAGAAGTTACCTTCTAGATTAAAAGATTTAATTTGAAGCTCAAAAATTTAATTAAATTTTTTCCTAGAAGCGCGTGGATTCTGCAACTAGTCCACTATTTTTTAAATTAAAAATATACTCAAATATATGTTTAACAACACATGCCGTTTGATGACAAATATGTAAAAAAGAAAACGTTTCATTCAAATAAACAAACACTACCACATGTTAGCCAAAGAGCGCGTTTTTTCATTTTTGAAATTACGCCTACCAGTTCATTCGAATGCCAGCCGTAATAATAATGATAATTTGGAGAGTGATAAAAAGAAAACACTTTGCGGCACATCCTTAGAAGTATAAAGTCGATAAATATAAATCTAATCGCTATGACGGATATGTTTTGGAGTCGAAAAATGCAAATTTGTTTTTTATCATTTTCATATCATTTCTAACTGTACTTTTACAACACTATGATTCTGTATGAATCTCCATTTCCTTAATTACGTATATGACCTGCATGTGGAGCTACAGATATTGCTCGGGTATTGTCAGAGGTGTTGAAGTTTGAATTTCTCGATTCTCAAGCAATAAAAGATAATTGGATACCGTGTAATCACCTGTACGCACTCACAAATCAATGGAATTAGTAATAATGTTGATGATGAGTCATCTCTAGTGATTATTATTACATTACGCCCAGAGAAATTTTGCATAAATATCTTGAAATTGGGGTCGAGGGCATAATATTTTCAAATCAGAAGTGATCATCAAAGACAGCAAACCACAATGTGTTAAACTGTTTTTCTAAATACTAGGTTCATTTAACCTAAATTTTTAAAGAAATAAAGAAGAATTTTTGAGATCATTTATTCCATTTTATATTTTTGTAAATGAAAGTAATATTTTTCATTGAGACATTTTTTCCAAGATTAGAATTTTCAGCTGGAGCAAATTCTAATTGGATACTCCAACTCGCATTCAAACTGCAAGGACACGGCAGCGTTGATTGTTTTATGCCATGGTCTAGTATCCTATCAGGTGCCGCTTAAATTAATATACAAAAGAAAAATGAAAAATGTATCACGCAATTGTTATTGAGGAATTCATAACAGTCCACTTTGGATGTACGACCTGAATTCATGGACGCATCGCATAAGAAACGCCTATAAAAAAATGTATGCTGACATTGCATTGTTGTTATTAAACCGTGCAGCCGGCAATACAGACAGTTAATCTTTATGCCATAAGCGCTTACTCATTTAGCACTACCCAGGGTGCAGGTGTGGCTTCTCGAAGGGCGATACGCGTCTCGTTTACGGACGCGAGTAACACTTTATCCCCACAACGCTCTACCAGCTATCACACTCTTGCGAAGCCAGGAGACCTACCGGTTTAAAATGGATTCCGAAAACATCCATGGCACAGCCGGTATCGTGAACTGATGCCTGTGGTACGAAGTGGCAGAGCGCCACGTCCACTCATAGGCCATATTGCGCCCTAAGCCCAAAGCATTTTTATTTTCATTTTTAATAATTTTGTGTGATGTGTGTGTTGTGTCTAATCCTCAGTGTCCTGGCACAATGTTGGACGGGCATCCCGCGAGTAATCTACTCATGGATGGAGAGGCGAGGTTTTTCTGTTGTGATGGAGCACCCGTAGCAGAAGTCTCACTTGGCTCCGTGTCGCTAAAGAAGGGCAGGCAATGTCTTCCGGGAGGACTTTTAGGGTAACTATACCGCATGTGCGCATCGTATGGGAGAAAAACCCGTAAAGCTCCTACCAGGTAGTCCGACTCACGAGGTAAGATGCTTGAATAACACAAACACCATCGAAGGCTTCTCGTTTTTTGAAACAGTGTCTGTAGCAAACAAAACCGCCGTAGCGGATTTAGACCTCGGCTCTAATTCCCACCAGGCGGTGCACGCGCCGTAAGCCACTGAGGCATGAGTCGGGCGTAAAACATAAGAGCAAATAAGGAGTGCGCGTTACATTTAATATCGCATTATTTTTTTCTGATGATGTTGACTTAACTGTTATAACATGTTTCTCAGCTATTTGTATTTGAAGTGCTCCCACAATTATTTGCCACTGAGCCACGCAGAGTCGGGCATATAATTTTGCAATGCGTCAAATATTCCTTTGATATCTTGTACTTTTATAAAAATTTGTAAAGTTTAAATAACTTTAATTTGGGTTTCAGTAGCTTCCCGTAACTTGTTTTAGAAAATTTAAATATTAGCATATTATTGTTTTCTTTATCAAATATATATATATTCAGGGTGATTATAATTAAAGGTCCCACTTTCAAAATGCTGTAAAAGAACCACTCGACTCAATGAGTTCAAAATTTGAACTGAGAGATACTTGAAGCAGAGAGAAGTCGGCACGACATTAAAGTTCCTAAAGAGTGTATTAATAGGTGGTGCTGTAAGCGGCATAAAAAAAGTTCCAAAGCAGTATTAATAGATGGCGCCTGTAAAGCGCGGCATAAAAACCAATTCGGCTGCCAGCAGTGATATTTGGAATCGAGGAAATTACAACGCGTATTTGGCATGAGTTACACGGTAAAAACCAACTGCAGCGTTCAATATGCTTGATTGCTTTCTGGTTTTTGACGGAAAAAAATGACTTTAAAGTCATTTCAACAGTTGTCCCATCCACCACCGCAAGGAAGTCACATACCAAAGTGGATGGGAGAAAATCGCGGAATTAGGCTTGATGCCATCCCTTCCTGGCTTCCGAAATAACTTCAGTTCAAATTCGAACTCTCATTGTGACGAGTGTCTTTTCTTTTTGCAAGCAGTCAGCATTTCAAGTAGCAGGAGACTGCAATTATAATCATCCTGCTTTATATCGAACAATTGAACAGGCTTCTTTCACTGAATTTATGATGTTTGCGAGGATTTGTGTTTTATGAAACATAATGTGCATGTAACAAAGGATTAGATTCCACAACAAATGGTAACCATATAAAAATAACTTCTCACCCGCTTTGCAGCGTTAATCCTGTCCAGGCGAGACGAGTCTGAGTCACACATCAATTATAAACAGGTTTCACAGAACCCTCCGAGAAGAATCATGTGTGCTCTATTCTGCTCCGCTGAGAAGAGTCGTGCTCGCATCTCCAAGGGGTATTCTCACGGTCCCCATTTCTTTGCGACGGCTGTTGTCTCGGCCGCCAACCAGAGATAATGTAGCCATTTTCCACGGACAGCATGAGTTCGACCTCGATTTTTGTACCAATTGTGGACACAGCTTTAGGATTGTGGACAAAATAGAGGCTTCCTTTCCTTCTGTTCTAAAGGGAAAGCTCACGTTCAAAAATTAAAGATTTGCGCTTGGCAAACCAGCGTCGATTTTAAAATTAGAGAGACCTTGTTGATGAGGTTGGGCATTTCAAAAAGCATCCGGTCAATTCCAGTTTGGGCCTCAAACGCATCAAATCTCGTGATTGGTACCGGAAAAGCTCTGCTGAATGCGCCAAAGCCTTTCACACACTGCGTGATTCCTCGTGAGCATTTTTCGCCAAAAATTAAACCCCATATCGTTCTACAAAGCCACAGTTTCAAGAGACCACTTTGGGGACAATCCATTTTTGAGTCGATTGAAGAGATTCAGCGTCCAAGAAGATCGCCGCACAGCTTTTGAAGGCCATCCCTGCCGAACGTCTTTAGCATGCATTGAGGAGTTGGAGTTGGCATAAGTGCTTTTGTGTCCGTGATTACTTTGATGTGCATTGAATAAATTTGGAAGAATGAATAAAGAGATTTTGGAAATACAATAATAATTGGTCTTACTTTGCGCACAGTTGTAGAGTATCATCCTTCTATTCAAAAAAGGAACAGAGGATTGGGACAAAAAAGATCTTCCATCTTTTCTTACAGCAATACGTAACT
>BPLR01014437.1:0-39981 GCA_021605095.1 Caerostris extrusa
AGAGAGCATACATTGTGGACACCGCAATAGTGGTCTTGTGTGATGTTTTCCGACGAGTCCAGGTTTAGTTGCAGTCTGAGGCCACATCTATCGGGATGTAATTCTGGAACAACATGTACGTTTGTTTCTGGGCGCCATGGGTGCTGAATTTCTGTTTATGGATGACAACGCCCTCACCTCGCATACTCACCGGACTTGAATCCAATAGAGCATGTGTGAGATATGCTTGGCCGACAAATTGCAGCCCGTCAACCCCCTCCCACCTGTCAAACGGAACTTCGGAGGGCATTGCTTGATGAGTGGTGTAATATTCCCCAAGATCATATTGATAATTTGATAACCAGCATGCCTAGGCGTTGTAAGGCCTGTATTGCATCGTCCGGGAGACATACTCCATATTAACCATCATACTAACCATGTTATACTGTTTTTTGTAAATAGGTTCTTTTTGAAATTTGCTCCAAGGAGTAAAAATCGCAATTTTTATTAATTATGTCAAACATATAGCATCATTTTTGCTCTTTACCTTTTTTTTGAATAAATAGACTTTTACAAATAAGTCCAATTTGTTTGCTTCTGTCTCTTTCTTTGCCTGAACTTCATTATCCTTAATTTATGGACATGAGTGTATATGCAGTATATATATGAAGTGTGTATTTTATATGAAGTATTATGTATATGAAGTATTTTCAAATTTCCAGTACAGAAATGAAACCCTATATTAAAGCAATTCTTTAATCAACCTGAATGCCAAGCAACAAATTAAATATTCTATTATCATTTATAAGTGTTTTTTGTAACTATTCTAGACAAATAATATTTTGTAAATACCTTTCATGTTATTTTCCAGGCACTCTCATAAATAATAATTAATCAATGTGGTTCTTGATTCAAAGAAAGTATTAGCATTCTTATTTAAAAATCAGTAAGTTTAGTAATTGAACATAAATTATTTTATACATCATTCTTAACTTATTTTTATTCATCATTCTAAACATTGTTTTATGTTCATTAAAAATCTTCATTAATATAATATGATTAAAACTTATAAAATAAATCACTTTTAACATTTTTAATACATAAAAAATTATAGCACAGAAATGGTTTAAGGATTTAGAGCAAATGTAGTGTTACTTAACATGTATACCCTTATATTTAGAAAATTGGGGGAACCTCATTGTATAAAGCAAAGCCGAGCACTATTGACAATGAATTTCAAATGATCATCAGAATTTGAAAGTTGTTGTTTAATCATTTGGTACTTGAGATTAAATATTGTATTATTATATATTGCCTTTTCCTAATTTTAGAAATTCCTCCAAATGGAATCTTCATAAGCCTTATTAAATGCAAGAATGCTATCTTATCTGAACACTGTTTATGTAATATCATATTATTGAACGTTCCTACTAATATATCCAAAATGTAAATATTAATATACATAACTGACCTTAAACATTACTTAGTACAAGATCTTTCGATTCATATTGTACATAGGCAAATACACTCTAAGTTTAGTTACAGGACCATGTAGAAAGTGATTTATTAAGTACTATCCAATTACATTGTGCAGATTTGACAGTCTAAATTTAATTTTTGCAAATCAAATGCGATCCTCTGAAAATTAGGGTTTTATTTATATGTTAATATTTGTACATATTTATATTTAGAGATACGGATACACATAAGTATGTTTCGTACCATCATCTACAGTCTGTGGATATATATGTGTGTATGTATAAGTATGTATGACAGTGTTTATGTATGTGCACGTATAAGCGTGTTTATAAATATATATACGAATGAAAATGTATGTGTATATCTTTGTGTACACATACACACACACACACACACACACACACACACATATATATATATATATATATATATATACACTGGTGTCAAAGTTAAGCATAATTGATAATTATGGGAATAAACAAGTAACTGTAAATCAGAATGGCGGGAAACGTGATATGCGAGTGTAAAATGGTAATAAAATAAGAAAGCAAATCAAACGAACGATAATAATTCATTTTATTATCCAAAGTAGCAGTTGGAAGAAAACTGAGCATAGCAAGGGTTCACACTTTAAAGAAAAAAATTAAATAAAATACTGATGCTGCAGTTTAATAAGGCCCTGTGGTCACCTCTGACAGCCAAGCACGCTGCACAGCGTTTACCATACTTGCTATGAGATGATGAATGAGTTGTGGGCTCAAACTGTTCCAAGCTTCTTGGAGAGCTCTCTTCAGTTCTGTAACTTGAAGCTTGGTGGGTGCGAAAAAGGGCTGCAATTTGTCTCCCAGTATATCCCCATACATGTTCGATAGGATTTAAATCAGGGAGTTCGCAGGCCACGACATGCGCTGGATGTTTTCCGTTTCAAGGAAGTCATCAACCAGCACCGATCAGTGACATGGCGCATTATCATCCATGAATATGAAGTCAGGACCGACAGCACCTCTAAACAAGCGAACATAAGGCTCAAGAACTTCGTCTCCGTGATCAGTCACAGACCCCGTGTCAAAGAAATGGGGTCTGGGCGACCGTCCATCATGATGCCTGTCCATTCATTACTCCCCTTGATGGAAAATGATGTCTTTCAATTTATGTTTCTTGGTTCAAAGGTAAAAAAACTTTCCACGTTTTCTCCATATCGTTACCCGACGAGAATCACTACTCAGACTAAACCGGGACTCATCACTGAACATCACATTGGCCCACTCTCCCTTACTACAATGTTGATGTTTCAAACTCCAGTTCAAACGAGCGCGTTTATGCGCAGACGTGAGAGAGGAATGCAAACTGCTGGTCTTCGGCATACAGGCCAGCATGATTGAGCCTCCTGTAAACAGTTTGTCTCGAAATTCGTATTCCTGTGGCGACTGTGAGGCGCCGAACCCAGTGCTTTGACAGTACTGCCCCTCTGACGTCGCGCACTTATTATCAGATATCTGTCTTGGCTAGGGGTGTGACTCTTGGTCGACCCGATACTAGTTATCAGGTAACATCTCCGTTCTTTGAAACCTCTGCCACAGTCTTGAGATCACAGACTGGTCCATTTCAATTCGAGACACTTCGGTTTTGTGATCGTCCGGATTCCAGCATTTCCAACGATTCTTCCTTTGTAAACATGTCAATTGGCGCCTTTTGTGCCATCATTCACCTTGTGTGATGGTTAACAACGTTCCTTCGCACAGCAGTTGCTGAAACTTGTCCTGAACTGCCTATGCTACGTGAATCGGTTTCTCTGCGTTCCGACACTCACCAGGTGTTTCACGCAGGACGTTGTCGACTGAAAGTTTTGCATAAACCCAATGTTTCTTCTTCACCCAATTAATATCCGCAAAGAAATTTGGAATAATTTTACGAATATTTACTCCATGTTTTTCGCATTTTACCATTTATGCTTAACTTTTAGATACCAGTTTATATATATATATATATATATATATATATATATATATATATATATATATATATATATATATATATATATATATATATATATATATATGCTATTCAGCAGTCCGGCGCCACGTACGGGTATATTGAATGGCAGTATTGAACTATGAACTTAGACCACATTAGAAGTCGACAGATCCCCATAGATGAAAAGAGGAGAGACGACTGGCGGCCGACGTGATAGCTGTGGTAGGCAGCGAGGGAATCAGGAATAACGAATATATTTGTAACGAATTGATCATCAATTTAAATACAAATGTAGATAATACTGCTTAAACAAATGGCTGTTGGCCTTAAAGAAATATTCTGACCCAGTTTCTTCAATTTGTTTGAAATTAACCCTTAGACACCACAGTCCTACCCTATAAAAGTGGAGTTTTGGCAGGGATGAGTTCGTTGCACGCGTTTGGAAAGTACTTCATATATATATGCATGTGGATTTGTGCATTTGATTGTATGCGGCCATATCTGCGTGTAAGTATGTTCGTATGTATGTATGCAAGTGTATGATTCTGTGTGTGTGTGGGCGCGAATAAACATGTGTATGTAGACATGTAGTGTGCATGTATGGCAGTGTGTATATATGTGCATATTCTGTATATATGTAAGAATGAATATGCGAGGCGTATCCAAAAGAAGTATACTCTTGTAACGACAGCGGAGAAGCAGAGGTCCGTATCCCCAAGTCATTCAAAACTGGAAGTGGTAAAATATAGCGCGCCGTATATTAAGTCCCTATGGGGCTCCTGAATAATGCTGCATCTGATGATTATCTTATCCGCCATTAAACTAGAAAATAGCTTACGTGAAAGTAGCCATCATTCAAAAACAACCTACCTTCGGTTTATGTCTCCTACAGAATAGACTAGATGTTTAATGTAAAATCCCGTTTCCCCATCAAATCGATGAGATAAGCAATTTAAACTATAATTATTCAGAGTGGCCGAGTAAGATCTGCCTTGGCAAACTGGCCGAGACGGCACGACTAACTGAAGCCATATGTGCTACTGGTCACGAAGAGGTTAAGTTAGTAAGTATATAATAAAATCACAGCATTAAAATATAGCAGCAATTACTTAAAACATTTTGAATCAAAAACAATAATAACGTTTTCAATTATTCAATAAAATCAGTTTAAAATTAATAACGTATCTTTACAATGTCCATGACAATTATAATTCTCAAAATGTTGGTTTTTTTACATTATACAAATTCAACAAAAAAAAAATTTAATCAGAATTGCCCGTAGAAACACGTTTATAATTAGTAATTATAGATACAAAGGAATTAGTATTATTGCCAAAGAATTCTAAGTATGTAGGATACAATAAAGCATCTAGAATTTTTAAAGAAAATTCTTCTCTAAGTAGAAAATTATTGAAATTGAATTATTATCGAAATATTTCATTGCATTTATGTCTATAAAAAATGCCACACATGTGATGAACTGAATTAATACACTTTTATTCATATTGAAAATATTATTTTTAATGTTGTATAACAATATTAAAAGATGATTTAATAAAGTATTTTCAAAGATTTCAGAACTCGGAAGATTAGTGTAAATTACATTTAGTTTTATATAACGCCATTCAAAACAAAGTATTTTCTTTTCTTAAATATCTGTTTCACTTTCCGTGCATTAGGAATTTTGAATTACACATCACGTACATGAGGTAATAGTGATAATAGTTATATGATTATTTTGTTTTCCAATTTAATGTCTTTGCTCTTTTCCTGCGCATATCTTAAGGTATATTAAAACACGTTCGGCGTTCTAAAAATATATTAATAGTATTTATAACCTTCTAATATCACCAACATCACAAACTATTTAAGAAAATAAACCATATGATTTTTTTAAATATCATAAAATGTAAAATAATTTTAAAAAATATAATTTCAAAATTATTTACATTTATTTTGGCATATAGGTCCGTATAAAGGAGAGAGGGAGCTTTAAATTGGGTTATATTTAAATGAGAATCTATTTTAAAACGCTATAAATTAGATACGAGATAAAATGGAAAAAAAAATCAAATTTTTTTAGTTTTGCTTATACTGCAAATAAAAGGTAGAATAAAACTATCAAATTACATTAACTTAAAAGAAATCTTATGCCTCCAATAAAAATATAAATAATTAATCAATGCTTGCCAGCGATAAAACTAAAGTTTTAAAAACTTGTAAAAAATTGACATTAATAAAGAAATTCTTCGTATAAAAACAAATATTTTGTTTTTAAAATACATTCTAAACTTCAACCATAATAAAGTATTTTTAGGAAAATTGATAGAACAAGAACAGTTTTTGTTCCAAACTTTTGAAGTCTTTTTCAGTTTTAAGGCGAGAAAGATATGTATGGCCTTCTAACATTTCCTCCTTTAAAAATGTTTTTGAAGCATTTAATGTTCCATCTTTTGGATTTATATGGCAGCGCACTATTATTTTGTTGCATCTAAGAGGATGTTAAACTAAATACGAAAAACTAGGAATTTAAACCACCAGCTACAAAAGAAAATAAATAATTTTAGACTGCTATACAGAAATTTTCAAAAAGGATGAAAAAATTATTTCAAATCAATACATTATTTAAGGGTTGGAAAAGATTTAGAAAACTTGCTTTGGAATAATACGACTTTCAACATTTTAAATTGTGGTATTTTTCCCCAAGATGCATGATAAAAAGAAGCTAATCCAATGAATTATGCAGAGCGGAAGGAATCTTTGATATTTATTTCTCCGTTTCGTTTTGTGAATTCACGTATAATAAAATAAGTTTTTTTTTTTTACTTTCCGTTCCTAAACAGCTGCAAGCTAACTTGGAAAGTTTAAATATTTCTTTTTAAAAAAAAGCCAGCATATATTACATTTAATTCTTTCATCAAATTATCAGAAGAAAATTCTTTTATTTTCTTTTGAAAATAGGACTTTTTTTTTTATGAATTATTTTTTTAATTCAGACATATTTATATATTTCATTGACTTTTACTTAAACAAAAACTTTATACTTAAATAAAATTTTGTATATTATATTTTGCTATTCAAAAATGTATTACTTTCTTGAAGTAATGAAAGTATTTATTGAAAGCTTTATTTAGGAAGTTATTGACATTTTAATATTTTTAACTAGAAATAAAACTTAATTGTTTTCTTTCTCTATTTTTTAATACAAAGAATTGCTTTTTTGTTTTTAAAAATAAGTGTTCTGAAAATTTAACCCACCTCTAAGAGTAAAACTAGTATTATAAAAATGTGCACATTTTTTTGCATTCAAAAATAATTTCATGTACATTTTTCAATAAATTTTCTTTTTAAATCAATTATGATCTTAGTAGACATTAATTTTATTTAAGTGACAATTTAACAAATACAATAAACCAAACATTTAAAAAAGAAGTTTTCAAAAGAATTTATTTTAAGTGCTTTTACATCAGCACAAAGCATTACCTTAAAAATAATACCATCTTACAGACACATCTTACAAATTATTGTTATTATTTTTTTTTTTCATTTTGAAAATTTGTGTTACTTTTCTTTTATCAATTAATTTTGTTTTAATTCAGAATTATTTATATATTTTCATTGATTTTTTCTTACAAAAATTATTCTTAAATAAATATTGTATATTATATTCTGTAATTCAAAAATATATTATTTTTCTTCATATTTATTCAAATTTATTGTAATTTTAATATTTTTAACTAGAAATAAAATTTTGTTTCCTTTTCCCTTTCGTTTTTAAAACAAGTTTTCTGAGAATTTAATTTTTTTAATTTTTAACTAGAAATAAAATTTTGTTTCCTTTTACATTTTTAATGCAAATAAATTGTTTACGTTTTTAAAACAAGTTTTCTGAGAATTTAACCCGTTTCTGTGTGTTATAAAAATTACGCATTTTTTTTCATTTAAAAATAATTTCAAATATATATTTCATTCAATTTATATGTATTTCATTTCCTTCATTTTTTTTTAATTCAAATGTATTTTTCAAATGTCCTTCTCTCAATAATTTTTTTTAACTCAATTATGCTCTTCGAAGACTCGGAATTTATTTAAGCGACGTTTTTAACAAATAAAAAAAAAAAAACAATCCTTCTCTTTACAGTAATTTTTTTAAGTGAGTTTATATCAGTACAAAACAGTACTTAAAAATAATGCCATCTTACAAAAAGTAAGCTACAATTTCCGAGAAACTTTTGTATGGCTACGTTTTTATTTTTTTCTTTAAGGGATTTTTTTTCTTTATTATCCCTTCATTCTTAGTTTTGAGGAGCTATGAATCATTTAGATGGATTTAATAAACGTTGCTGCTCATTAAATATAGTCACCGTATAAAATACTTTAAAATGCAGCAGAAATTATGATTTTTGATGGTTATTCTGCATCAAGTATTTTAATACGATTTCGAAGCTTAAATAGAGATAATAATTTTTACTTTGTTCTTTATTTTGTACCATAGAATAATGTTTTAGTTGCATTAAAGAAGAATTGATAAAAACTTCTGAACAAAATTTATTAATTGTAAAACGAAGGTTTCATTCTAAAAAAATACAACTTATATTTATAACGAATTCAGCAATTTCTTTATTGATCATATTACCTTATTAAATATTATTTTATTCCGGGTGCGCAGAAGATCTACCTCCCCGTGGTGCACCTGGTAACACTTTTAATGGCTAAAAGATCTGCAACTTGGCATTATTGTTAAATCAATGAACTCTGTTTCGGCATGTTTTGTTGTATTATTTTGTTGTTGTTGTATGTTGTATATTTTTTTTTTCTTTCGTTGTTCTTTTTTTGCTGTAACTGTTCATAATCTGAAATAAAAAATAAAAATATTATTTTATTCCTGCAAGTTCAAAATTCATACAAATTAATTAATACACATATCAATATAGAAGACAAAAAAACATGAAATAATTATATTAATATATGATTGCTTCATAAATATTTTCTCAGTTATGAATCCCACTACCGAATTGACCCTAGATAACAAGTGAAGATGCGGCTGGACTAGAGCAAGACAGCACTGAAACGCCAACTTGAATTTGCAAGCTACCCACTGTTAGAAAAATTCTTTCTTTTATTCATGACAAACTTACGTCATGTGGTTATGAGGACAGTATTCTAAATATATTTATGTTATCAATTAGTTTTATAAATTCCTATATTTTTTTTTAACTTTATCCATGACAAACTTACAGCATGCGGCTATGAGCACAATATTTTAAATACCATAATTTCCCTCTTTCTCCACTACAATACTACTATTTCTACTGAATATCCTTGTCTTGTCAAACACCTCCTTGGCCCATTTAGATTACCGGATCTCTCCCCCAAAAGAGCATTTCTGATCTTCACGCTGGTGTAATTCAACATTCAGAAAGAGTTTGAGAAGGAACCTTTCGGAAAAATCTTCATTAGACTCTACAAATCAAATGACATCCCGTAAAAAGGCAAAAATGGACCGACTTATTAATTTGATCATATATATAGCTGTATCTCTTGAACAAAACATTATATCTAGATAATTTTTAATTACATGCTAGGAAAATGTTTTAACATGTTTTATTTCATGCACTGAAACAAATTACTTCAGTTAAAAAAATCATAAAAATTCCTGTACTGTACAAAATTAGTAAAATTTAATTACAGATTTAATTTTATACTGAAATGATGGGATTCATTTCCAAATAATTAACTTTGGAAATCTTTAGTGTCCATTTATACTTTTGAACTAAATGAAATGAAATAAACCTTCGGCATGCGGCTGTTCGGCTTTGTGTGTGTGTTTTTCCATCTGTGGCAATCGATGCAATTCTGCAATGGAATTCATTCAGCTGATTTAATGAGACTTAGTCAGTAGTTGTCAAAAATGATGGATCTTTTTATTGTGAATACTTAATTTTAGAAACTGCAACTCTACTCCTCTGTCTAAGAACTTTTTTCGTTAATTTGCTGGTAGCAGTTGTCCGGTGAAAAATCGGTTAGGTATCTTTTTCGATAAGTAATGTATTGTCATCTTCAACATTTGTTATTTTGTTAAAGACAAAGGTTTTAGAAAAGCATCGTAGAAATATTATTTGATTGATTGGCTACAAACTCGACCTTTGGTACTTTTTGATCAATTCGTTGCACTTGAAAGGTAAAAAAATTAAACCAATAAATTTTCTTTTTTTTTTTTTTCCTTTTATTTTTTAGACGTGTTATTTAGTAAGGTAATAATAGTACTGCTCTGAGGCTCTAAATCTCTAGGTAAATACTTCCCAATGAAATTTTTCAAGCTTTCCCTACTTACTTGAAATCGCCTGATCTTCAGTGTAGCGTAGCAATAAGGATGATAGTGTAGCGGCAAATATTGATGGAAAATGGAATTCAAATTGAACGACTTCTACTTTCACTATTAAAAAGGAATTTTCCCGCTAGAATGAAAGCAGAACGTAGTTGGCGTTAGAAATTAAATAAAAGATGTTGTAAATGTGAAAATTGATTATCGTCTTTTATTTTGCCGTTTGAATTTTAATAACACTACGCAACCTTTACAAAGCCGGCGCAATAGCAAAACAAAATAACAATCAAGCTGAAAAGGCTATTTCTGCGTAATGTTTTGTCTATTTTTTACGGATACGAAAATGCTTATAATTTTAAATACTGCATTAATTTTATATTGCTCATTTTGGTTTTGTTTTTAGCTTTATATTAATAAGCCAGAGGTGACACAAATCAAATCCAAGCACATCACTAACACTTCAAGGCCATAAATGTGAAAGAAGAATTTCGACTTCAAGTTGTATTTCTTTTGAAGGGTTACTGTTTAAATGGGTAATTTGAAAGCAGCGCATGCATCAATATAATAATGCATATAGTAGATACTTAGTTGAATTATTATCATTTAATAAATGATAGTAATTTCTATACCCAACCAATACCCACCTACTTTCCTACTTTGCTCAACCAATGCTAAAATTGAATTTTAAAAATACAAAATTAATTTTATCATTGAAAAATGCATTTATTTATAAAAAATAATAAATTGTTTAAATAAATAAATATAATTAATGCAAATTAAATATGCATGCATATTGAGGACATTTAATTAAATAACGAAAATATACTTTGATGTATAATAAATTTTCGCTTATATTAATAATTAATCGTTTATGTAATAAATTAAGTAATTAAATATTAAAACTTATTCTTGATTTTAAATATAATATCTAACTACATAAAATAAAAACAACCCTTTATATACGATTTTACACTTTGTAATGATAATAATTATTTTTTATTTTATCTTGAGATAACGTTCCTTTTAAAAACGTATTTATTTTCCTTTTCTAAAGACGGATTTATAAAGTAACATTTTAGCTTGCTCATCAAATTTTTGGCATACCGTGGTAGAAAGAGCAGGAATTTTGGCAAGCACTGTCCGAATTTTGTAAATTCCATTTTTTATCCTTTCTTTGGAATTTTATAATACTTGAAGGATTATATTAAATAGTCTTTCATTTTGAATCTTTGAAAGTGAAGGTTTAGAGCAACGTATTTTTAAACAATGTATCAATAAAAACGTTTTTAGAGAATATAATTTTCTTTTAGATAAGTCAGCTACATGAAAATGCAGTGCAATAAACGATATGCAATTCTTTTCATGTAATTATTTTTAGATTTGTTTTATTTCTTGCTTAGGGAACACCTTTATAATTAAGAAGCGTTAGCAAAATAAATTATATTTTTAGGAGTTTCAGTGATATTAATTAAGTTGAAGATAATTAATCATTGAAAATGCGTAATCGACAAACAATTCACGACAAAATATGTTTTGTACAGGGATGCTATGCTAAATTATTAGTTTTCTTAACTGAGCAGATATAGTAGAAAGTGAGATTTTCTTAATTGGGGGAGATCATCTACTTGATGGGAAACTGAAGACATTCAGTTACCTAACCATATTTATATTAATTATCACAGTATTAGAGAATACTCTAATTATTAATTACGAAAGGGAATTTAGATATTAACCGTTAGTATTTCTTGTAGTTTTAATAGATGTTTTAACTTAAGAGAGTGAATCAAAGGGAACTCCTTTCATAATGGTTTTACATAATTTTATAATTCGGTCAACTATTCGAAAGCCTTGCATAAAAAAAGTAAGAAGCAGTTTAATCAAATGATTTCTTTTAATAACATATCATTCAAAACGCTGAAACTCATCTTCAAAGTATTTCGTTATTTTATTTTTTTACTGTGCTTAGCTGGAATTAAATGTAAAATCTGTCGGATTTAAGTGAATTATTATTGATTTTAATAGGAATTAAATTAAAACCCTAAAATAAAAAATAACAATATTTTTGAAAGTAGAATTAAGATTAAAGATGAAATATATTTTCTGTCTTTTATAGTTTGCGCTATGTTTATATAATATTTACAAATTCAACAATTGGAAAGATTTCAATGGCATTTCATAAATATTTCATATGTTTTATGAATTTTTAAATCATCTCTATGAGTGACGAATGCATCAAGTGAAAAATAATGTCATTTGGTCTCTGACAAAAATTTGACAGCCACCAGCTTAGTTCACACTGCAAAGAAAAATTAGAATAAAACTATCAAATTACGTTACCTTATGCTCAAGGAAAATCCTGATTTCTTGCAAAAAAAAATATATATATTTAGGTCAATGCTGGATAGCTATAAAACTAAAGTTTTAAAAACTTGTAAAAAACTGTCATTAATAAAGAAAGTTTTTGCATAAAAACAAATACTTTTGTTTATAAAATGCATTCTAAACTTCAACCGTAATAAGGTATTCTTTATGAAAATTGATAAAATAAGAAGAACAGTTTTGATCCAAACTTTTGAGGTCTTTTTCAGTTTTGAGGCGAGAAAAGATATGAATGCTCTTTTAACGTATCCTCCCTTAAAAATGTCTTTGAAACATTTAATGTTCACATCTGTTGGATTTATAAGGCAGCATTATTATTTTGCCGCCGTCTAAGAGGACGTTAAATCAAGGGCGAAAAACTAGGAATTTAAACCGCCAGCCACAAAAAAGGAAAATAAATAATAACTTCAGACTGTTATACAAAAATTGACAGAAAGAAAGAGAAAAAAAAAGTATATCTAATCAATACATTATTTGAGGGCAGAAAATCAGATTTGGAAAACTTGCTGTGGGGTAATACGACTTTCAGCATTTTAAACAGTGGTATTTGTTTCCCCAAGTTGCATGATAAAAGAAGCGAATCTAATGAATTATGCAGAGCGGAAAGATTCATTGGTATTTATTTCTCTGTTTCGTTTCTGAATTCACGTATAATAAAAAAGTCTTTTTTTTTTTTTCTTTCCGTTTCTCTAACAAAATGCAAGATAACTTTGGAAGTTTCAATTTTTTTTTCGAAACAGCAGTATATATTACATTTAATTCTTTTATTAGAAGAAAATTCTTTTATTTCATTTTGAAAATATGAGTTGCTTTTCTTTTATGAATTATATTTTTATTCAGAAATATTTATATATTTACATTGATTTTTCTTAAACAAAAATTTTATTCTTATGTTATATGTTTATTTTGTTATTCAAAAATATATTATTTCCTTAAAATAGTGACAACATTTATTCAAAGTTTAATCATTTAAAAAGTTATGGACATTTTAATATTTTTAACTAGAAATAAAAAAATTTTGTTTCCTTTCTCCATTTTTAAATACAAAAGAATTTGTTTTAGGTTTTTAAAATAATTGTTCTGAAAATTTAACCCGCTTCTAAGAATAGAACTAGTATTATAAAAATGAAGGATTTTTTTTTCATTCAAAAATAATTTCATTCGCATCTTTCAAATGTCTTTTTCAATAAATTTTCTTTTTAACTCATTTTGCTCTTCGCAGACACGGACTTTATTTAAGCTAGATTTTAACAAATAAAATAAACCAATCATTTTCCTTTTTCGTAAGAATTTATTTTAAGTACTTTTAAATCAGTACAAAAAACTTAAAAATAATGCCATCTTATAAACAGTAAGCTGCAAATTCCAAGAATCTTTTGCATGAGTGTTTTTTGTTTTTTTAATTTTAAAGGAACTCGGATCATTTTGTAAGATTTTATTTATTATTCATTCATTCTTAGTTTGTAAGGAACTATGAATCATTAATATAGATTTCATATATGTTGTTGATCATTAAATATAGCCAACGCATTCTAAAATACATTAAAATGCAGCAGAAATTTTGAATTTTTGATGGTTAGTCTGCATCAAGTATTTTAATACAATTTTAAATTATAAATAGACTTTGGTTCGTTCTTTATTTTGTTCCATGGAATAATGTTTTGGTTTCATAAAAGAACTAATGATAAAATTTTCTAAACAAATTTTATTAAGCTTAAAACGATGGTTTCCTCATAAAAAACACAAATTATATTTATAACTAATTTCGCAATTTATGTATTGATCATATAACCTTATTAAAAATTATTTAATTCGGTTTGGAAATTTAAAAATTCATACAACTGAATTAATATGCATACCATTATAAAAGACAAAAAAAATGAACTTAGTGATAATATATGATTGCTTCATAGAATCTTCACTTAAAATGCATGAAGAATATTTCTCAATGAATCCCACTACCGAACTGTTCATCGATAACAAGTAAAGATTTGTGTGGACACGACCAGGGTTGCACTGTAACGCCAAAATGACTATCACAAGACATCCAGTTGGAAAATCGTGTAACGTGCTTTATCCTTTATCAGATTAATTTAATAAATTCTTATAAAAAATTCTTTATTTTTATACAGGAAAAACTTACAACATGCAGTTGTAAGAACAATATTCTAAATAACTTTATATCACTCTTTTTTCCACTATACCCCAGGCGTTAATTTTAACAGGTTATTTTCCAAGCGCGCACAGTAATGATTTCTACGGACAATCCTTCTCATGTCAAAAACTTCCTTGGCCATCTAGATTACCGGATCTCACCCCCAAAAGAGCACTTCTGATCTTAGCTGATGTAAATCAGCATTCGGAGACAAGTAATTCGGAAAAAACATCCAAAAAACTCTACAAACCAATGCAAAGTCTGATAACATCTCATAGAGAGGCCAGAAATGGATGACTTATTAATTTTTTTTCTTATATATAGCTTTATCTCTCGAATAAAACATTACATTGCTCAGAAATGCATATACATCATAGCTATATAATTAGTTCATGGTACGTGTTTTTGTAGCGTTAGGAAAATGTTGGAATATGTTTTACTTCTTGAACTGGAAAAAATTACCTCAGTTAAAAAAATTCATAAAAGCTCAAATACTGTACAAAATTAGTAAAATTTAATTACAGATATTATTTTATACTAAAATGCTACGATTTAATTTTTTCTAATAATGAAGTTTGGACACTAGCTTTCTTGTTGCTTGGTAGTAGTGTCCTTTTATCTTTTGAATTAAATTAAATGAAGTAAACCTACTCGATAAATTCAGTTGTTCGGTTATTGTACACATTAAGGTCTTAGAGTCTAGCAAAAAAACTTCGATCATCTTAGTGACGTACAATAAATGGATTGTTTTGAACTACGTGAGGATTCAGTAGTGATTATGGTAGAAAAAAATTCGCATTGATAGTTGTATTATTTGCTTTGAATTTTTTCAAGGTTTCCTTTTTCCTCTGTGGCAATCAAATTTGTAATATGTAATTCATTCAGCTGCTTTAATGAGACTTAGTCGGTAGTTGTCAAAAATGATGGATCTTTCTATCGTGAATACTTAATTTTCGAAACTGTAATTCTACTCCTCTGTGCAAGAACTTTTTCTTTAATTTGCTGGTAGATGTTTCCCGGTGAAAAAATTGGTTTTGTATCTTTTTCCAATATGTAATTTGTTGTCATCTTCAACATTTGTTATTTTGTTAAAAAAGGTTTTAGAAAAGCATTTTTGTTTTGGCTACAAACCCGACCTTTGGATACTTTTTGATCAATTCTTTGCACTTGAAAAGTAAAGAAAAATCAATCAATAAATTTTCTTTTATATATATATATTTGTTTTCCTTTTTTTTTATTTTAGACGAGTCATTTAGTAAGGTAATAATAGTATTGCTCTGAGGCTCTAAATCTCTCCATGTTATTACTTCCGATGAAAATTTTCACGCTTTCTCTTCTTACCTTAAAAGGCCTGATAGTCAGTGTCTCGTCGCAATATGGGTGGTTGCAAAGAAAATAACTATCAAGCTGAAAGTGCTATTTATGAGTAATTTTTTTTTTATTTTTATATATTTAGTTATAATTTATAACCATTGGTGCTTATCATTTTTGGGAACATGAAAATGGTTACCATTTTTATACTGTAGATTTTTTAGCTTGACTAAGTTCAAATTAAGATGGGGCGCGAGGTGGGGCAATAAATCAAATCCAAGCACATCACAAACACTCTCAAGGTCATAAATGGGAAAGAAGAATTTCGACTTCAGGTTGTATTTTCTTTGAGAGATTACTATATAAATGGGTAATTTGAAAACAGTGAAAGTATCCAATGTAATAATGCACATAGTAGATATTTAGTTGAATTATTATCACTTAATAAATTATAGTAATTTCGATACCCAACCACTACCCACCTACTTTCCTACTTTATTCTACCAACGTCAAAATTGATTTTAGAAATATCAAAATTGATATTATAATTGGAAAATAAATTTATTTATAAAAAAATAATGAATCGTTTAAAATTGTCGAATTAATGCAAATTAAATATACATGCATATAATTTATTATGCATCAAAATAAGTATACATTATTATTTAATTAAATAATGAAAATATATTATTTTGATGCATAATAAATTTTCATTTATATTCCTAATTAATCGTTTATGTAATAAATTAAGTAATTAAACATTAAAACTTATTGTTGATTTTAATATAATATCTAACGACATAAAATAACTACAACCCTTTAGATAAGATTTTACATTTTGTAATGATAATACAGTATTTATAATATTTGCTATTCAGATAACACTACTTTTAAAAAACGTATTTCTTTTACCTTTTCTAAGAAGGATCTATAAAGACACATTTTAGCTTGATCCTCAAATTTTTGGCATACCATAGTAGAAAAGGCAGGAATTTTAGCAAGCACAGTCAGGAATTTTGTAAATTCCATTTTTATCCTTTGTTTGAAATTTTACAGTACTTGAATGATTATATTAAATAGTGTTTTTATTTTTAAATTTTTGAAATTGAATGTTTAAAACAATTTATTTTTAAACGATGTATAAATAAAATCCTTTTAGAGAATATAAATTATATTATTTTATTTGAAAGCGTTATTATATGATATGCAATTCATTCAAGTAATAATTTTTAGATTCGTTTTATTGCTTGCTTACGGAGCCTTTATCATTAATTAGTTAATAAACGTTAGCACAAAATTGTTGGTTTTGGAAAGATTCATTTTTTTGTTTTGTGATGTTAATTAAGTTGACGATAATTAATTATTGAAAATGAGTAATTGAAAAATATTTTAGTACAAAAATATGTTTCTACATATGTTTTGACATATATGATTCTAAATATGTTATATACGTTTCGACATATTCTATGCCTGTTTTGAATTCTGTGTTTTATAATTTTTTACTTATTTTTTCAAATTCCTTTTTTAATATGTAAGATATATTATAAATGTAAGTTAATTTAACGAACATGCGATATTTTCTGACATACATTATCATTTATAATATTTTTTGTAAATTGCTTATTTTTATTTTCAATTTGTTTTTTAAATAATTTAAGTATTAGAAATATGAATAAGTATTATTAAATTATATTTAATTTTTAAAAGCGAAGGTTTAAAGCAATGTATTTTTAAACATTGTATGAATAAACATGTTGTAGAGAACATAATTCAATTCCTACTATCAGTTCACACTCTATATTCTTGTTCAAATCATTATTATATCTTTGTTCAAATTTTTAGTCGTTAATAAAATATTTTTTTTTATTCGTCCACTCAAGTTGAAAAATGTATTTGAACTTGTAGTGGATTAAATAATTAATTTTTAGTTTTTTTAGACTTAAGTTGCATGTATCTATCAATAGATGGCGCCAGATGTAAGAGAAAAATTTCAATTTTTCTAACTTAAAAAAAATGAATGAAAATTGTTTATAAAGGCCTTTCTGCAATATAATAAAAAAAAGTAGGAATTGACTTTAATTTTTTTTTTTTTTTTTAATATTACTTGTTTTTCTTTTAAATAAGTCAGTTTTATGAAAGCGTAGTGCAATAAACGATATGCAATTCCTTCTTGTAATTATTTTTAGATATGTTTCATTATTTTCTTAGGGAACCCTTTACTCTTAATTAATTAAGAAACGTAGAGCAAAAAAACTGTATTTTTTTGGAAGATTCAATGTTATTAATTAAGTTGAAGATAATTAATCATTGAAAATGAGTTATCAAAAAACATTTTACTAAGAAATATGTTTTGTACAGGCATGCTATGCTAAGTTATTAGTTTTGTTAATTGAGAAGAAATAGCTGAAAATGAGATTTTCTTAATTGGCGATATCAACTACTTGATGGGAAACTCGAGACGTTCAGTTACCTAATCACACTTAATATTAACTATCACAGTATTGGAGAGGACCTAATTATTAATTACAAAAGGGATTTTGTGACACTAACCCTTAATATTTCTTGTAGTTTTAATAAATGTTTAACTTAGAAGAATGAATCGATCATAACTCGTTCGAGAATGGTTTTATATGGAATATTTTTTATAATTATGTCAACTATTCGAAAGTGTTGCATAAAATAAACGAGAAGCAGTTTAATCATATCATATCGTTTTACATATCGTTCAAAAGGTTCAAACTCATCTTCAAAGTTTATCGCTATCTTATTTTTTTATTGTTCTTAGTTGGAATTAAATTAAAAATATATCGTTGGAATTAAATGAATTATTATTTATTTTAATATAAATTAAATTAAAATCATAGAAATGAATATAACAATACTTTTTAAAGTAGAATTAAGATAAAAAGAGGAAATATATTTTCTCTCTTTAGCAACTCGTGCTATAGTTATATAATATTTATCTGCCATTTAATGAATTTAAATATCTTCATTAGCCTAAACAGATTTTTTTTTTCATAAATACTTATTGAAATTAAGTAAAAATTATATAATAATAATATAATTAAATAATATAATTAATCATATATTAAATAATATAATTAATCATATATTAAATAATATAATTAAGTAAATAATTGTATAATAATTATATAATAACATGTACATCAATTACACTTATACAGTCAGATTTGAAATAGAACAAGACATTTTCTAATGTTATGCCTGTTTTGAATTCTGTATCTGTAAATTATTTATTTATTTTTTCAAATTCATATTATATGCAAGATATATTCAAAATGTAAGTTATTTAATCAAACATGTGATATTTTCTGCCTGATATCATCATTTATAATATTTTTGTCAATAGACGAAGAGAAGAAATTCAAGAGAATATTTTATTTCAGTTTATTTTCATTCCTTAATTTGTTTTTGAAACAAGTTAAGTATTAGAAATATAAATAAAATTATTGTAATATTAGCGGAAGTTACTATAATAAATTATATATATAAATTCTTAATGAGAGATTGTTTAATGAGATAAAATCAATAAGAAAAAAATTCCATCAATTAAATTGCATAATTTTGGATGCCAATATATTGAAAGAAATGCTTGATAAAAATTTATGACTAATAAATTAAACATGCTACGCAGTATAATAATTGAACCGAAAATATTTTTTTATCTAAATTTCAATTATTAAAAAATAATTAAAATAATAAAAAATAATTATTATTAAAATACTAGTATAACATAAACCATTAACTGTTTAAATAAAAATAGTTGATTTTTTTTGATTAATACAAAAAAAAAAAAAACCGTAATAAAATGCTATACTATCTATTTAACTGATACTATTCTATAAATACACACAAATATCGATATCTATTTTAATTTAACGTTATTTTACTTTTCAAAATATATATCCAATATCTCTTAATTTCAACTTTAATTGTTTAAAGGAATTTTAAAACTTCTTTTAATGATAAAACAAAAAAAAAAATTATTGGTATTTTTGATACCGCGCTGCATTAAGCTTTCAATGGATAAACGATACAAAAGCCATTATCCATCGAAGTTAATTAAGTATTGATCACAAAATCGTTTGTTAACTGATAATTTAAACTAAACTACTCTATACCATGCAATCGGAAAGCGAAAGATTTCTTGAAAACTTTCTGATAAATTAAAATTTCTATACCACCAAAAAAATTTTAAAAAGTCTAAAACTTTATCTATTTATTTTTTTCTTTATTTTAGAGAAGGATAAACCATCTCATCTTACATCGTGAACTACTTAATGGATAAAAATATTTAAATACCTCATGTAAAATCCATAAAGATGACATAAAATGAAGCTTATGTGTTAAATGTACATTAGGAATGTTAATGCGTGTAATGTACAAAATTTACAATGCAAAATTACTTATCAAGTTTTTATGTAACAGTTTTTTTAAGTGTATAAACTTATGAATTATAATGAAATAATGCAGAAAAGTATATTCTTAGTTTAAGCAATGCATTTTTTACTTTACTTTATTGTTAAAAATATTTCATAAAATAGTTATAACATCCCAATTACTTTTTTAATGAATTATATGACTTTTTGAGGAATATCATTCTTAAATTTGCTTGCTCACCAATATTTATATATTTTAATTTTAACTATTCATATATAAAAGATATTGTTCAAAGGGGATCATTTTGCATAAGTATTGAAAAAGGAATGTGACCACTACAGTGTATATCTACAGTTTATAGATATTCGTACATAAATATGAAGTTAAAACATTAATAGTTTTTGAAGATTTTAAAATAATGTTTTCTAATACTCAATAATTATACAATTAAAGTGTTTTATTATGCATCACAATCTTTTTATTTAACTTCCAAACACCCATAACCCAAACAAACACAGACTTCAATATGAAGGATAATTCCGTGTAATTCACATTACAACTGTATTAAAGTAAACTTTGTGCAATATGAAATTATTTTTATGTCATATACTCTTACCCTATTAAATATATATATATATATATATATATATATATATATATATATATATATATATATATATATATATATATATATATATATATATATATATATATATATATATATATATATATATATATATATATAGAATACGTGATTTAAATCCTGCAGCAATTGCTTGCAGCTAAAACCTGCAGGATACTTTATAAGGATGACTAAAACCTCTGTGCTAGACATTGCCTTAAACAACATTTAACAAGGTCTTATGTATATATATATATAACATGCAAACAATAAAAGAATTTCACTTAACACCAGTAACATTTTTCCTTTTTAGTTAAAAAGACATTTAGGTTTGTTAAAATATTTCGAAATGTCTTTTAAGAATTATAACTGACACATTGCTTCAATAGAAAGTTAACTTGCAGAACGCGATTTTTTATTGCGCGGATTGTATTAAAGACTTATAGTAGCATCCATACAACATAAACTATTAATAATTGACCCTTATATATACACCATTATTAATTAAACATTATAATTAAATATAATATTAACCATTATAATTTAAATAATTAGTTTTTTTTTTTTTTTGTAATTATTAAAATAAAATCATAATAAAAACGCTGTATCTTCTAATTAACTGATACTATTCTATAAATACACATACATATCAATATCTATTTTATCTTAATGTTATTTTACCTTTTAAAATAAATATCCAATATTACTTAATTTTAACTTTAATTGTGGAAAGAATTTTAAAATATCTTTTATTAACAAAACATAGAAAAATAATTATTGGTATTTTTTTGATACCCGCTGCATTAATTTTTAAATGAATAAACGATACAAAAAGCCATTATCCATCCAAGTTAATTAAGTATCGATCCTAAAATCGTTTGTTAACTGATAATTTAAATTATTCTACTCTACGCTATGCAATCAAAAGCGAAAGATTTCTTGAAAACATTTTGATAAAGTTAAAATTTCCATTCAAGGAAAAAAAAAATCTAAAACTTTATCTAAACTTTTTCTTTCCTTTTCTTTATAGAAGAATAAACCATCTTCTCTTACATCGCGAACTTCTTAATGGAAAAAATATTTAAATATCTCATGTAAAATCCATAAAGATGACATAAAAGGATGTTTATGTTTTACATATACATTATAAATGGTAATGCATGTAATGTATAATGTACATTATTTGCAATGTAAATTTACTTAACATATTTTTATGAAACTTTTTTTTAAGTGTATAAACTTATGAATTAGAGTCAAAACTTTCAGAAAGGTATATTCTTAGTTTAAACAATGTATTTGCAATTTATTTTATTATTAATAAATATTTCTTAAAAATAGTTAAGACATCCCAATTATTTTTTAATGAAAATCAGGTTTTTTGAGAAATGTTATACTTTAAATTAGTTCGCTCACCGAGATTCATATAATTATATTTTAACGATTCAATTATAGTTTAAGACTTTTAAGGAAATATTTTCTTATGGCGAACTATTAACGACTTATAACTTAAATAAACTATACGTTTCATATTTTTCAATTGTTTTCAATTAATATATGTTACTTTTCTATAATTCATACCATATAAAAGATATTGTACAAGAGTATCAATAGTTATGCAGACGAATTGAAAAAGGAATGTGAACATTACAATGAATTTCTACGTTCTATAAATATTATTACACAAATATGAAGTTAATATATTCTTAGTTTTCAAAAGTTTAAAATAATGTTATGTAATACTCAATAATTATATAATTAACGTATTTTCTTATACATCTGAGTCTTTTATTTAATTTCCAAATTCCCATACCACGAACAAACAATCATGCATATTCAATATGAAGAACAATTTTATGTAATCCACATTACGACAACAGCATTAAAATAACATTTATTCGTTTTTTCATTGCTACTATATTTATTATTATCGTATTACTATCACATTTACTGCTACCAAATTACTACAATCGTAACTCCTATTGCAGTTGTACTATTGTAAAACTTACTGTAATAATGCTGCAACATTTGTTATAATAGTATTGCAGTCCTCAAATTTACATAAAACTACTGCATATTTGCTATAATCGTATTACTATTATATTTACTGCAGTGTCATTGTCATATACAGTAGGAATTACATTACAGCAACCTTTGCTGTAATTGTACTACTATTACGCTTACTATAGTAATGCAGCGACATTTATCTAATCATAATAATCACACTGAAATTTAATTAAAATTTTTTTACACCCATCTTTTTACTGACTAACATTTTTTAATCTTTTTTTATTAAATTCATCTGTTTGAATTTTTTTCAATTACAAAATATACGTAATAAATTATTATTGCTGCATTTTCTTTTTTGAAAACAATTGCATTCCCATACATTTTAAATTTAAAGATTTAAACTTTTTTTATTTCTACAAAAGTTGACAAAACTTTTACGATGAAAAAGAAATTATCTTCTGAAATATTTAAAAACGTTTTCATAAAAACATACTAAAAATAAAAATTTTCTAAGTGTAAATATTTAATGTGAATTTTTATGGCTTTGAATATCTACAAACAATATTTCAATTAAAATAATGGATTCATAGAAAATTTAGTCGATAATTTTTATTTTTTATTTTCACAATATTCTAACACGTTATCAAAAGAAAGTGGATAAATATTAGTTTTTTAAACTCTATTTCTAGAAAAGTTGTCAAAACACAAAAGTAAAGATAAACAATGCTATATAAAATATTGTCAATGGTATTTTTTAGTAGCCCTTATTTATCTGAAATAAATGTCTAAAAATGTTTGTTAGTAAATGTTTGAAAACAAAAGATAAATGAAAATAGAGTTCTTAATGAGAAAAAAATGATTTGAATCACGACAACAATGCATTTCTGTCTGAAGCGTGCTATAATTTTCGTAGAACTCATTACTTATTCGGTATTTAATCTTATACATTTCAAAATAATAACATAAAAAAATCTAATATTATACATATCTAGTAATTTTAACGTGCTAAATAATAATAAATAATGAAAACTTCAATGTATTTTCGCTTTTATATGAATATAGGAGTTTAAATTAAATGGAGAAATACAATTCAATTCTAGGTTGAAGAATTCCACGAAGTTCTAATTTAAGCTAATGCGTGATTTTGAAATTGTAAAATAATGGGATAGATTTACAATGAATCCAAAGCTTTATTTAAAAGCAAATTCTGATGTGAAATGGGAGAAAATGATTTAAGTAAAATCTTTTAATTTGTCTTTTTTTATCGTACAAATGTTTTTAAAGTTATAAATCATCAAAAAAAAACATTGTCTATAACATTGGAGGTGAAACTCGCATTAATATGCTTAATCAGAAATTTTTATAATTAATGAATTAAGAAATAAAATTCCGTAAAATAAAATTTATAGCTTTTATGGTTAAAATCTTTTTAAAGCAGTAGATTACATATTTCTTTTCATCGAATTTAGTTTTGACGAATACCCACCCATATATTCCAGATGCAAACAATTTCAAATTTAATAACAGTTATTATTAATGTTAGTCATGTTAGTAATACAAATCTAACATAAAATAATATCACATGTTTTAATGTCTTAATTGCACATTTAGAAATATATTGCAACAGTTTGTTCTATTCTGCTATCCTAGTGATGAATTATTACTCAATTAATCATTACACTGATTAACCAGTATTTCATATTTAAATGCGTCGTTGCGAAGCCAACATCTGGTATTGAACTCCATCATTCGTATAAGTATTCAATAACTGCTTTCGGATATACAGAAAAGTATTGAGCGTGTCTATATATTTCAAATTCATGAGTAAAATGAGTATTTCATAAAATTGCAATGAAGGATATTACTGTATAATTTTTTAAAAATGAAATAGGAAAAAAATCTATTGAGTTTTGTAGAACCATAACTTTTCTTTTAAATTAAATTAGAAATGTTCACTATAAAAACGGAAGTTCTTAAATAAGAAAACATTTATTTCTTTATTACAAATTTAATACAATAATAAATTTAAAAATAAACATAAAAGAAACATTGTACTTTGTAATAATTAATATTTATAAGAAAATTCCATGTTAATTTCACATATTTCTTTAAGTTATTTTTAATTATTATTTTTTATTATTTTCAAAGAAATGAAATTTTTTACAAGGGGACATAATTAAATTTTACTTTTGTTGAAACTATATACCACTTTAAGCCATAGGTCCCGGTCTAATATGATTGTAGAGCGTTGGGAGCAGTGTTAACAACCCTACGGTGCAAAGAAAACATCTCATGTCTCGACATCTGCCAGTAGTCAGATGGCTTTGGAGGACAAATGGGACTGTTGCGCCACTATGATGATGACGATAGTCTACATCATTTCAACTCCTTGTTCAATTTTCTATGTTGTAAAACATTTTTTAGCCATTAAAATCATAACGTATTTAAATAAGTAATTTGAAAGACCATTCCAATGTTTTCCTTATAAATTACACTACCCAAATATTTCTCAAAAATCTTTTAATTATTATCAATTTAAAATTTATGTAACACTTGATTTTCAAATAAATTTTATAGCTTATAAAATTCCTCGCACTAAATAGAAAAATTCCATTTTTTTTTTTTTATTTTTTTTTAAAAATATGAAAATAACAATTTAGCAATAAACACAATGACATCAGTAATCAATGGGGTAAGACATCAGTAACTTTACCTGGGAAGTATTTAACAATATTTGCAATTGATATTCAATTTTAGTAAATTATTTTAATTACAATTAGAATAATATAATGGATTTTAAAATATATTAAAATTATTAGCCGTGGATATGCAGTTCACTATGTAGCAAGAAACATATAACAGGCCTTATACATTGTGCTCACACTGAATATTACAATTTGGGACAAACGCCCCTTTAAAGATAACATCTTTCGATTGGTATAACTTCCTCTCCTCCTACTCCTCCAGCTTAAAGGAAAATAATTCCGGCCTACATATTTATTCTTCTATCCATAGCAGAGAAGTTTTTTTTGTTGGACATTTTTGTGGAGTTTCGAACCAAGTATCTTTAGATACCCAACATGTTGCGCATCTTGCCGCTTCTGTCTATTCCCCAATATGCATCCATTTTATTCACACCAAACGAAGGTATAGAACAAATATTGATTTAAACAATTATTTCGATCTAAAGCAAAAAGGGCTGATATATTATTAAATTAATTCTTCATCATATATTTTTTACTATTTTCGTTCTGACTTCAGAAATTTTTTATCTATAACTCTTATTGATAATATGTAAAGAAAAATTGGTATATTATCTTTGAAATATTAAAATACATTTACTATCAAAAGAGCTGGAGTGTTTAGAACGGAGTGTTAAACTAGAGTGTTATTAACGCTTTGCGTTCCTGAAATGTGGGACTTCATTTCGCAATCCCACAAGCCGAAGTGAATTGAAAATTTCCATAGCTACTTTTGGAAAAAATGATGCTTTTTATGAAAATGAATATTTATTTTAATTTAGATTAAATATATAGACTAAAAAAGTCCTTTCTTTGAGTTTAAGAAGAACACAGAATTATGAGAACATCCCAGACGTCATGTCTGATGCTGTTTCTTCCCTATTGTCGAGGATAATAGTTAATATTTCAACACAGAATCATACGCGAAAGATGGTATATCATAGAAAAGAAAATAATAATTTATATTTTAAATTTAATTTTTGTATTCTAGGACTTAAAAAATATGATTTGACATTTTCAAGTAAAAAGTTCAACGTGATTTAATTTAAAAAGAATTTCATTTTACAAACATTATTTTGGTAATTTTGGTTATATCTAAAAATTTCATTAGGTTATAAAATTTTTTATATTTGCATGAAATATCTTCAAGTATAATTTTTGTAATTTTTTTTTTTCATTTCAAATAAAAAAAACCATCCATCTTAGTCATTAAACTACATACACAATACCCATAAATAATATATATATATATATATATATATATATATATATATATATATATCTGTATTTCAACAAAATATTCTTATGAATAATGAATAAAAAAGTTATTTATTTAATAAGAAGTATGAGAACTAATAAGATAAGAATGTGAACTTCCCAGAAGCCATTTCAATACAGATTCTTCCCTATCTTCAAGGATAATAGTTACTATTTCAAGAGAGAATAATGTGTGAAGCAATAGCATAAGATGCAAACATTATCTTTTTGAAAATGATTGTTTATATTTTTAATTTAATTTTTGCATTCAATGACTTAAAAATTATGATTTGACATTTTCAAGGACTGCAAATAAAAAGTTCTGTATGATTCAATTTAAAAAGAATTGCATATTAAAAACATTATTTGGTAATTTTATTTCTGAGACATTTCTATTAGGTTATAAAGTTTTGGTTATTTTTACATTTATATGAAATATCTTCAAGTAAAATTCTTGCTTCTTTTTTTTTTTCATTTTAAAAAGAAACTCATTAATGTTAGTCTTTAAAATACATAAACCACCCCTCTCACACAAATACATATAACTCGGCTGGCTTCAGAGCATAAAAATATTAACTCTTTAAATTCAAAAGAGATAAATTTTATATCAAATAGATAAGCATTTTTTTTTTTCTTAAAGAAGCGTATCTCTTTGATATAAAATCTATACTATCAAAGAGGCATAAAACTATAAATTTATTTATTTTGATATAAATG
This sequence comes from Caerostris extrusa, assembly GCA_021605095.1. Lineage (NCBI taxonomy): Eukaryota > Metazoa > Arthropoda > Arachnida > Araneae > Araneidae > Caerostris > Caerostris extrusa. Next base: position 27,348 of record BPLR01014437.1, read on the forward strand.
TATAGTTTATATCACTTTGATTTAAATTTTCATTGCTAGTATGGATGCCAGTAAAATATATTTGCTAAGAATTTATCAATGTTTACTTATTTAGTATTGCATAAAAACTAAGAAATGCAACATACATATATTCGAAATTGTTTTGACTCTAAATGCAAAAGTTGTTATTTTATTTCTTTTAAAATAATTTTATTTACCAAAAATTACATAATTATCGTATAAGTTGTGTTTATTTATCAGTTAGAACTGATAGACAGTAACAGCATTTCATGTTTTATGCATTTATTATTTTTCACAAACCAACTATAAATAATGCCACGTATAATTGATCGTAACTAAAGCAGTCTGATTTGAAATCAATCTTAGCAATTTTTAAGTGACAGGCCTTGTGCTTTGTTTACAAACATAGTAAAAGCAAGTCATATCGATATTTGTAGCTCTTTGGATTGGAACGATACATAGGGCTATACGAATATTATCAATGAGTATAATAGGAATGGAAATGTATTCTCCTTTAGTAAAGTCAGTTAAAAAATAATTGTTTCTGTAACATGTCTCAACAAATTAATGCAAAATCTTGTCTCATTATAAAGACTTGGGCAGAAGAAGAAAAATCAATGCAAAATGCAAATAAATATTTCTTCCAACCTCATGCTGAGAAAGAAAGCCTCCCTAATCTGACTCCTAAAACTATCAAATTTCAAACATCCACTGTATAATTCCTTGAATTGACCTACAATAACCTAAAGAAATTGGCAATACACTTCGTGCATATATATATATATTCGCAATTATTTCCGAAGTACAGAAATTTAGGATTAAATCAATACATACTCATTGGTAAAATTGCAATGAGTTTTTTTATTTATTAAATAAAATTTTCGATTATTGCAATTCAGATTTAGTAAGCTTTATTTATTTTTTTCATATTTCGTAAGTGTATGGACAGTACAAAAGCGTAAAACATCATTAACCATGAAAAATTCGCAAAACGTGAAAAGTCGTCAAGTAGGCGTAAAACCTAATTGGGTTATTTCTTGGCGAATATTAATGAGTTTCGTAGGTTGTTTTTTTCATTTGATCTAGGTTTTATTAGTTATTCATTTGATCTAAGATAGGCCAAGTATCCAAACTAATTTTGGGGATATTTGCATGCAAATTAAGGCATTGCATAGGAGGACACACACAAACAAACTTTGATACGTAAGTGGCAATTTGTAGATACGGTATAATTGAATATTCTTCCTTGAAAAAAATTTTTTTAGAAATCATCTCTGCAATGATTAATACACTTTTCCACTAATTTAAATGAATTTTCACAGCTCATTTTTAATTCCGATGAAGGTATCTAGAAAATGCATTTTATATCAAGCACTTCTTCTAGTCAAAAATCGTTAATCATTTAGTTTAGTTATCATTTCTTCACGAACTGGATCAAAAAGAAATCATTTGGTAAAACATCTGAACTGTACTATAATGGATGATCCAGCAATTCGATGTTTTGACCAGCCCAATATTAAGTTGTTTAAACCGATGTGCGAAAGCCCGCATCGTTATGAAGAAGAACAATCCATCGATGCAGGTGGTTTTTTTATTAATTATCTACATCTTTTTAGCAAAAATATGTTTGTGTGAAATTTAGAATGTATGAATTCTTTAGTGGTACTGTAATTATTGTGTCCATTTAACCCAAAAAACACAGACGGGCATTTTCTTTGAAGTGCTTCTTATATATTCATTTCAATCAAACTACTTATAAATTAAGTTATATTTGATTTTGTTCAACTCAAACAAAATAAAGAAATTTAAAAATTTTGGATGTCGTTAAATATAGAATTTGAAATAAAAATATGAAAATACCTCTAGTAGATAAATAATAGTATTCGAGACACAAATTCGTTTCATTATCTTCTCGAATACTTGAACTTTACCTTATTATACAATATAAGGAAGCCTATTTTAAAAGTGAGTGTTCGTTATTTACGTTTAACAGTATTTGGAGACAAAATCAAAAAGCCATTTATTTTGTAAAAGCAAGCATTAAAGTTAGGGGAATAATTCATCTAACACTGAAAAACGAATACTATACAAAGCGAAAAACAGAAACCCTTTTGTTTGAAAGTATCTGACTGTTTCCTGTCCCAACAAATGCGGAACTAACTAAAGCGAAAATCGATTCTTGGTTTTACCCGAAGAAAAGAGAAGAAATGAAAGTTTAGTCCATATTGCTGCTCAGAGCAAAGTGTAATGAAGCATCCGTTCCAGGAGAATGGCCATCGAAAGGTAATAAACCCCGAAAAAGTCAATAAACTATTTCTGGGACCCTACTACTCAAAAAGTCAGTTGAAACAAAAGAAGGCTTGCCTTGGAGTAAAGATTAGGTTAAAAAATAAGATTTGGCTTTGTTAAAATTAACTTTTTCTAAACTGGTGACAGATTTGGAGGGGACTTTGGAAAACGACCAGAAACGATTCGAATCTTCATTTGAGAAAAATATATTTTAAAAGTAAGACGTTTTCAGTCGATCACAAGTGTAGGGAAATATTAATGTCTGGTTTTGTGCAATAAACTTGATGACTCTGTTTTGCAGTTGAGTACATTATTTATCATTAATTATTTTGCTTGTATCGGTCAATTACGACTGTTATTAAATAAATATTTGTTTTTGAAGAGTTTACAAATAAATTGCTTAAATGTCCTTACACTACTGACATATATTGGCAACAATTTCAGTCAAAATAACGTAACTGTTTAAATATCGTCAATAGTAATGGTATGAATAACGAATTATAACCATTATTAATTATTATAATCTGGAACAATTAAACATCTAATCAGGATGGGTTTTAAAAAATGTTAAATAATATACAAAGCATCTTACGTAAGCTTTGCGATTTTTTTCCCGCTTTCTAAGGCGTGAAATCTTTACATCTTGTGGAAATCAACCATGATATAATCAGTAGTAATAGTAATTTTCATCTATCACTACTCAACTACTATTTGCTATATTAGTGATTTTATTACTAATGAAAATTACTACTCTATTTTATTTACTCTATCCCCCCCCTTGTATTTCTGTACACTTTAATTGCTTTGATGAATATTCCTTCCGCTCTCTGATTTACATATTCTTCAATTGTGGGGTTTCATATTGTATTGTTAAATTTGCGTGACGTATTTTTTATATTTTTAATGTATTATCTTTTATTTTTTTACTTTTTTTGATATTTTCCATTGCTTTTGAAAATGTTTCCTCCTTGTTCAGCTTCTGTAACGCCAAAAGTGAATTTGTTAAAATTTTCTCGCATTCATTTAGTGTCCATTCAATTTCACATACATTATTCCCAAACTGCCAAACTATATAGGGGCATCTCAACTCTAGGAATAATGATGGTGTGGTGTAGCAGTAGTAAACCGCCTCCATTGGTAAACTGCTTTATGCCTGATATTCTTCCCGATATTCATACCCTGGATTAATTTAATCTGTCTGGGGTGTTTGTGTTTCTCTGGCGGCCTCCCACCGGGTGATTAATTTTTCGTACTCTAATATATTCAAAAATTATACATTGATAGCTGAAAACTATAACTTACAAAGCTATTTAAATATTGTATTTACTCCGTTATCCATAAATAAAAATGAAAAATTCAAAGCAATTTCATCTCATCGTAGTTATTTTCTCAGCACACCATTCACTTTGCATCAATCTATTGATGGTCAGCCAATTTCAGTAAGCAGAAAATGCCTCCGAGTTACAGAGTAGAAGTCATTATTTATTGTCATAATGTCAATCACTTTTGATCCAGAAAAGCAAGATCTTCTACATACGTATGTAAGCGTTTTCTTTCTTTTCATTAAATAAAACGGCTCTCAGTGTTTTAAAATTGAATACTTACATTTAATAATAATCATACATATATAATTGAATATATAATTTAATAATAACACATTTAATAATATTTTATATATGTTTTATAGCCATCGCTCGCCATCACCAACCTTCGTTGCTTACATCCATCCTTGTTTCTTACCTAGGAGTCCCCGTATCGACCACACCTCATTACATTTCTGTGCTGGTGGCGCTATCTATTGCCATTTACATTAAAAAATAGTTATCATGTGTCATGCAGATCGTCATATTAAATTCTTCCTATTTATAAGACTCATTAAAAGAATGGACTAAGGGAGCTGACATACATTTATATAACAAGAAGAGAATTTTTCAAAAAAAAAAATATTTACGCAATCTGCATGATAACAGTGATGCAAAGGAAAAATTAGACATTAGTCTATTATTCTAAATGGTAATTTCAATCAGACATAAAGCACTTTAAAAGGAATTCGTAATATTTTTCGATTACTGTTTATTATTTTATTTCTTACAATTGGCCTGGTGATTCTTCCTAAGGAGTGCTGAATGTACTATATGATTTTCATTCCGAAATGATCGAGTTGAATTGCCACTGTAATGTAGTACAAGATAGAATCATGATCATGAACTTTCATGATCATGTACTACATTGTAGCATTGAGAAACGACATTCGCTTTTATTACAAAAATCAGAGATAATTACTGTAATATTACTTATTTTGTGGACAAGTTAATATAAATTATTTATTTGTGTTTTAATTTATATTTACTTAGTAAAATTATGCATTTCTGTTGGTAATGGAAAGAATATCTTAGTTTATTTAAAAAGAAAAGGTTTTTAACCTTTTAGTTGCGAAGCAATTTGACAAACAAATATACATAAATTATAACTCACTTAATCAAAATGAATTCGTTAATTTATTCTAAATAATACGGAATATGGAAGATGTTATAAATATTTAGTACTGTCTGCTGTAAAATACTGCATTGGTAATTTTTGTCTAATATCAATATTCAACACAATTAAGAAAGTGCTTATTATACATAAATATACTTTTATAGTGTTTTGTGCATTACATTTTTGATGAGATAGAGCATGTTATAGATAAAATATATTTTTAAAAATCATTCTGTTAGATTAAATACTGCGTATCAACAGTAAATTTCTCTAAATATTGAAAAATTTTCATTTATAGTTGTTTCACGTTTATTTTTTTGTTTTAATGCAGCTGACAAACATTTAGACAATTATCTTGGGTGCCTTAAGGCAAGTGCTGCACAGACGTTACTACCATAGCACTACCCAGGAGGTGCATGCAGCTTGAAGATAAGCTACGGACGCGGAATAACAATACTTCCTCAACGCTCTACGATCATGTTAGACCGGGCCCTGGGGATAAACATCCATGGCACCGCCGGACTCGAATCCAAAACCTGTGGTATCGAGCGCCAGAGGGCTAGCCACTCTGACATTCAGGCCCAGTTTTTTCAAGTTGAATATATGAAAAACGGTAAAGAAATTTTCATAAATATGCGTTAGTAATCATATTGAAAAACATGATTACTTAAACTACTTAATGAATAGTGCAAAGAATTAGCTAATGCTTTTTTTTTATTTTAAATAAAATGTGTTCAAGAAAAATTATATTTGTTCTAACAATTCATAATATTTTGGAAAATACCGTCATAAAATACATTATAAATTTTATATAATTTAGTAAAGAAATAAAAAACAGCTGTTAAGTGTCATCTAAATGCGATTTTTTGTCAAAAATCAAAAACTAACATTTAATAAGCAATAAATATTAATTTTTGAATATAATATAAAATGAATGAAAGTAGAAAACAATTACAATAGAAAATAATCAAAATTTGAAACAGCAAACAAAATTTTTTTGTAAGACATGATGATACAGAAAACAAAAGGTTGTATAATGTTTAATAAATATATAATACTAAAATACTTATCATGAAAAAATGTATAACAAAAATATTTTCTTACACGTTCTTTCTTTATATATTTATTTTAAAAAACACTTTATTACTAAAAATATCAGAAAATTTTCAATTATTTTTATCTTAACAACTTTAGTTTTGATTGTTTAATAAAAAATAATGATAAAATAATATTTGTTCTGGTTATTACAAGTTAAACTTGAAAATGTGACCTTTTATAATGCAAATTGTTATAAAAAATATATATTTATACATATTTATAACAATATAAATTATTCATTTTAAACAACTTTTATATGAATAAATTAAGGATTTTTGTAAAGAAGTCTTTATAATAAGAAGTTTTAATACTTAATTAATTGGCATTTTCTTTAATTCAACGCTGTGTAACTTGTTTAAATGTAAGACTAAAAACGAATCATAAATTTGCATGTTTTTAAACTACATTTTAAATTGTTTTTTTATGACTTTATATCTTATTTTGATCCAAAATAATATTGATCACACATCGAAAGTTTTATTTCTCCTCCAATACAATGTTATTCATATTAATCACCATATAAATCAGAAAAAGAAGTTTTATAAAGTTTTAAAAACAATGAAATCCATATGCAATTTTCCACGTCTATCTTTTTTCCCTATTTATTTATAAGACATACTTTAAATTATAATGAATCTGTTTAGTTTGCTTAAACTTATGTTTGTTTAGCTAAAAAGTAATCTTATAAAACAGCCTAGAGCAGTTCAGTAAATAGGATGTTGCATTTCTGCACTGCAGCTACATGACGCAATAATGAGTGTTTTGGTACATGTATGTTGAGGATAAGTTAATTTTGCATGCAAGCTTAAAAATAAACACGCGTCATTATATTTAGAATATGTCTGTCAAGCCACAAATAGGGAAAAATGACTGAACAGAAAAGTACATATAAGTATGTTTTTAAATTTTATAAAATGTTGCTATGAAGATTATGAATATCATTGAGGAGAGGCACAAGACCACATTACGGATCAAAATAAGATATAGGGTCATGAAAACAGTTTGCATTTAGTTCAAAACATTATGATTCGTTTTAATTCTTACATTTAAACAAGTTACCAGCATTAATTAGAAAATGTAACTATTAAAGCTTTCTTATTATAAGGGCTATACAAATCACTGGGCTGATAAAAGAGATTGTTTAAAAATAATAACATATTGTTATAAATATATATTTTATAAAAAATTTGCATTAAAAATCGTTTTACATTTTTTAAGTTTGCACAATAACCCGAACAAATATTATTTTATCATTATTTTATTATTTTATTAAACAATAAAGTAAAGTATTGGAAATAAAATAAGAGAAGAACACACATTATTGATAATAATAAAAGAGTTTTTAAAATAAATATATAAAGAAGAACATTAATAAAATATTTTTTATATATATTTTCATAAAACGTGTCCTGTGTGTATTAAACATATACAGCTGCTGTCATCATGTGTTGTTTGCTGTTCAAATTTTGATTGACCTGCATGAACTCTACTCATTCATTTATATTATGTCAAAAATTAGCCTGTTAAAATGTTGAAGTTGTTTTGTCAGGCATTAAACTGAGCATTATTTAACATTTATTAATTATATAAAATAACCCTTTATATTGTATTTTGAGCATCCTTTCCAAAACATTAGAACAAAATGCCTTCTTGGACACCTTATTTATTTAAAATAGAAAGTGACCAACTAATTCTGCATATTCCTGAGAATAGACAAGTGTCATGTTTTCAATATGATTACTAACACATATTTGCAAAGGGCTTCTTTATCGTTTTCATATATTCAACAGCTGAACTGAATCTTCGGTGTCCAGCTCTGCTGATTCCAGGGGAGTTTCAATGCGTCATTTCAAATCTGATCCCAGAATAAGCCCTTCACGTCCGTAGCTTTTATCTTCAAGCTGCATGCCTCCTGGGTAGTATATGAAGTGTCAGTGCAGCTGCTGCCAAGGCATCCAGGCAGAGTTGTCTAGGTGAGACAAGGTAAAGTGAGAAGAACAGCTGCCAGGTGAGAATTTTTCAGCTGTTTAGAAGAAATTTACTGTTGATACGCAGATGCTAATCCTAACAAGGAGCAAAAATATATTTTAACAAATACACCTCTCATCAAAAATCTCAAAACCTAAAAGCTATGATGATACTATAGCTCATGCCCTCTGGTTTGTTGATCATTCACATCATGAACAAAAATTATAAATTACTGGCCAGCTTGAACACTATATTTATAACATCTTTCCCATATTCAGAGACAAATTAACGAATTCATTTGATTAAAGTGATTATATTTATCTTTATATTGTTGTCAACTATATTTTAATAATATTTGTTTTTGATATTTCTTTTCCATTACACCAACATAAATGCATATTTTAATATGACAAAGCACAAACAATTATATTGCTTGTCCACAAAAATAGCTGTGTGTGGTATCTCTGATTTTGTAATAACGAGTGTCTTTCTCCAATGCTTTGTGCTCGATGCATGACCCACATGATCGATTCTATGCAGTACATTACGATGACAGTGGCTCATTCATTTCAGTCATAGCATTCATAGGAAAAATCACCAGGTAATTGTCAAGTAAAATAATAAACAGTAATCGAGAAAATAACCCACTACCAAAAACGCATATGCGATTACCACCATTTAGAGTAATAGACTGTGTTTAATTTTCCTTTGCATCATATTATCTCATTACAGATTGCGTGTAAATGCCCTTTTTTTTTTTTTCTTGCTGACCATATAGTGGCGTCCAGGCCAGGCTGTGAGTGCTTATAAGCGCAAAATGACGATCTACATGACATATTTTTAATGTAAGGAGAACGTAGATACGCCTCAACTAATGAGTGTGTGACTCTAGGCAAGAAAACAAAGAGATGGATGGTAATAAAATATATAAATATTATTAAATGTGTTGAGCACCAAATTGCTATATTCAATTATATATATGTATGATTATTAAATGTACCAAACAGTATTCAATTTTAAAGCACTGAGCAGTTTACATTTAATGAAAGAGAAAGCTTTGCTTAACCTCCATAATGTAAACTCTTGCTTTTCTGGATCAAGTGATTGACATCATGACAGTACTCAGGCAGCCTGCTGCACTGAATTGCCTGACCATCCAGGACCAGACGATGCAAAGTGAGCTGGTGTGCTGAAGTAACCGGAGATGGTGATTTCCGAATTTTTCATTTGCCCCATGGACAACAAATACAAATATTTAAATGGCTTTTCAGTAAGTTGCGGACTCAGCTATCAATATTTTTTTGAATATATTAGGCACGAGTGTCACCCAGTGTACACACCTAGGCACCAGACTTCCAGATTAAATGAATCCAGGGTAGCAATATCCGGAAAGAATATCAGGCATAGCCAGTTGTACACCACACCATCATTATTCCTAGGTTGGCTGTGGATTTTGGGTAAATGTGTGAGAGCGAGATGGAGGCACTAAATGAAAGCGAAAAATTACAATAATTCACTTTTAGCATTACAAACTGGCACAAATTTTCAAGAAAAAATATAAAAATGGAGCAGATACTTCACGTAAATATAAAAACTCACGTTAGCAGAACTGTGCCTGAGTCCCACAGTGAAACAATAGCTCGAAAGCGGAAAAATATTCAAAGCAGTAAGATGACTGCAACTACTGAATGAAGCGGAAATTTTCATTAGTAATGGAAATATAATACTGTAAATAATATTTGAGCAGTATTACCTGTTATGTTGTTCCACGAGATGCCAAATTCATAGCCCAGAAAAGCGAGGCTGCTGGAGCTCTTTGTGACCCGAGCCCAAAACCCATCTGGCTCCAGATGTTTGGTGTTCCGAAGTATAATGGTGTGGCGATTACTCGAACTAGTTATTCATACCATTACCGACGGCGATGTTAAGCTGGTGCGTTATTTTGACTGAAGTATTGTCGTGATGTAAGGACATTTAAGCTATTTGCTGTAAACTCTTTCAAAGCAATATTTATTGTGACACAGATAAACAATTGTTTGAATATAAAGCAAAATGTGTGCTCAGCTATGGAAACAGAAGTCCTCAAAGTTGCCCGCAAAGCCGAGACCTGGCGTTGAAGCGTCAGCTGGCCCACAAGGCTCCATGACACTGGAGGCCAGTTCAGGCTCGTTGATAGTTCCCAGAGTCCCCCTCCAAATCTGTCTGGTTTAGAAAAGTTATTTTAACAAGCAAATGCCTTTTTAACTAATCTTTACTCCAGAGCAACTGCTCTTTTGTTGTTCGGTAGTGAGTCCCAGGAAGTAGTTTGTGTTTTCGAGGTTATTACCTTTTCATTGGCCACGTCTGTTCCAGATCAGAACTCATTTTGCTTTGCTCTATTATTGTATAGACTAGGCTTTCATTTCTTCTCTTTCTTCCGGGTGCAGACTGTTGGGATCAGTACTCAGGCAAAGAGGGCATTTCTATTTTTCATGTAGTAATCGTTTTCAGCTGTTAGACTCTAACTGTGCTTTGCTACAAAATAGTGGCCTTTCTCCAAATGTGCAGCATGTACTCACTGAAAGCGAACTCACCCCATATTATTGTAAGGTAAAAGTTCAGTGATCGGAAGGCGTGAAAGAACTGATCTTGAATACTGTTATCTACTAGATTTTCATATTTTTATTTCAGAATTCACAACATTGCGATAGATCCCAGTTTGAGTTCGAAATCAGAAATATGAAGTTTGATTGAGCTATAAGAAGCACTTCAGAAGCAACATTTGTAAATGGACACAATATTCACGAGTACCTCAAACGCCAATAAATTTCCCACAAGTGGCACTGCCATGTGAATAAAACTGCACTGCATCATTTTAAGCTGGCTGGCTGAGTCAAGCAGCTCAGTGATGGATCATCCGACCACGCAGTTCAAATGTTTACGCAAATGATTCTTTTTGATCAGTTCATGAAAATGGTAAATGATTAACATTGCGACTAGAAAGTTAACTTGATATAAAATGCCTTTTGAAAGATTATCGAATTAAAATGAGCTGTGAAATTTAGTGAAGTGTATTAATCATCACGAAGATTTATTTCGAAAAAAAAAAAAAAGTACAAATTGCCATACACAACCTCAAAGACTAGCTACGTGTGACATATGCAATGCTGAACATATCCCAAAATGGCTGGATATAACAACACACTATCTTATAGTGAGTGGCTATAAGACTGGATCAAATGAAGAGCAAGGCTTTCGTGTATTCATGAAGAGCAGTGCGCCTTACTTTGTGGAAACTTTCACGTTTTGCGCGCAGGTTAATATTATGTTTTTTACGCTGCACGCGCCCTTACGAAAAATAAGCTAAATACGCCATTTAATTGCAATAATCGAAAAATTTTGACTAACTAAATAAAAAAAAAATCGTACAATGTGTATAATATCTGTTGATTTAATCTAAATTTCTTATTCAACTAAATGTACGAGTATATCATATATATAGCTCAACATAATGCACCGAGTGTATTGCCAATTTTGGGTGTGCTGGGTCAATTCGAAGGAGTGCCCGGTGGATGTTTGAAATTTGTGGTTTGGATTTCCTTCTCCGGAAGTGATTTGAAAAGGCTTTCTTTTAATTTTACATTGACATTTTTCTTTCTTCTGCTGGCTATAATGAAGGTTGGAATTTTGCGTGGCACACGGGCATGTTACATAAACAATTATTTGACTTTAAAACCCATTTCCATTCCTATTATACTCTTGATAGCATTCGTATAGCCCTATGTGTCGTTCCAATCAACAATAATGCACTATGTTTGTAGGCAAGACTCGCAAAGCCCTTTAAGGTGATCAGTACCCGTGGCATTGATATGGTTGTTTGTCATTGTGGTGCATGGTATGTGACCCACTATCTACCACGATGGAAATAAACCTGCAACTTACACCACGACTAATTATGTATTTTTGGTAAAATAAATTATTTTAATGAAAAAAACTAACAGCTTCTGCATTTAAATGAAGCAATTTCGAATATATGTAATGTTGCATTTTTTCTTGCGTTTATCTATGCAATGGCGTGATTCTTGGCAAATATATTTGCAACATCTATAACAATGAAAAAATTTAAATCAAGAGATATAGACTATAAGGGTATGTCAAGAAAGTAAACTGCAAACACTTTCTACCCCACTCATGATAATATTAATTACATATCAAGAGATACCCCCTTCTTTAGAAAAAAGTTTATCTATTTGATATAAAATTTATCTCTTTAATTTAAAGTTAATATTTTTTATGTACTCTTCCAACAAGTCTCTCTATGTGCGAGGAAAACATAGACTAACATTAATGAGTTTCTTTTTAAAAATGAAAAAAAAACCTTTTTAAGAAGGCTATTTCATATAAATGGAAGTAACAAAGCACCCGAATGTCTCCAGAAATAAAATTTTGAAATGTGTTTTGTACAATACTGCACAGGCCAGATCATGCAGGCTTTGACCCCACCAGTCCGCGGAAATCATAATTTCCTAGGGTCGTGAATGCAAGAGTGTTAAAAAGCATGAAACAATCATTTTCAAAAGGCGCAATGTTTGCATCACATGCCCTTCACGCATTCTCTTGAAATAGTGAACGGCCCATCCTTGAAAGGAGGGAAGAGTCTGTATTAGCTATGATGAATGAGCAACTGGTATCCTTGAAGACTGAAGTCTGTAATGGCTTCTGGGAAAGTTCACATTCTTATCTTGAATTGTCCAGTTCTCATACTTCTTTTGGTAAATAAAATAGCTTTTTTATTCATTATTCATAAGCAATGCGCTGAACA
>BPLR01014438.1:0-23599 GCA_021605095.1 Caerostris extrusa
AATTTGGATAAATTAAACAGCAATTTAACTTTTTAACATTATAATGTATTAGAAGCATTTTAAGTTACGTTTCGAAATGGAGCATCAATTGATTGAGCAAGTATTTACTGATCCTATAAGAGATCTTGCTGGATTTTTTCAAGCGATGGTATGAATGTTTCAAGCATGGTATTATGACATATATATTTGTGGTAATAGCTAGAGCATTTCTGGAGTACTACTCATGGTATTCTTACCATGGTGTTGTATTTACCCTGTCAGCATATTATCTTGTGAATATTATGGGATTTCGGAAAATATTGATCTCGCTGTACGTTATTGTTTCTATGTATTTTCGTATATACAGTTGTACAGTGGTATGGTTTGTTATCAGCATCGTAATTAATATTCCGAATTTATTAAAGAAACGGCGATGATATTGAACTTGAGATTTAAAAAATTTTTAAAAAGAAATAAATTGAAAGAATCGTGTTTGATCATATGGTTTAAATTATTTTATTAGAAACGTTCCAGTGTCCAAGTTGAAAATATTTTAGATTATTTGTTTGTATATTTCTATTTCAAAATGAAAGGAAGTATTTGCAATAAACAAATCAAAACATTAACCTTAAAAAGTAATGGCAGATGTGAAGAATCAATAGAATTGTATATGCTCTGCGCTAATGTCTGCCTTTGGCTGTTTAATTTCAAAAAGTCATCAAACAAATCAACCTTGAAAAGTAGTGGTAGATGTGTAGAACCAACAAAATTGTGCATGTTTTGTGTTAATGTTTGCGTTGGCTCTTTAATTTCAGAAACTTTTGATGGACAATCAAATATTTTTTTAACTCATGAAGAATTGTATAAATGTACGTATTATTTCTATTGTAAAAACCCTTTTTGTATTTTATCTTAATAAATGAATGTCTTTTTTAAAAGATTTATTTCTTATCATTGTAGTTTCGTGAAAGATATCGTATAAGCGAACATATTAAGACCACATTTGGATAAATTAAAATGTTTGTAATAAAAAGCTATTTGTTAAACTTTTATTTTAATATTAATTATTTAAACTTTTATATTCAAAATAATTTGAATAATAGTAAAATAACTTGAATTTTAATAATTTGAATTTAGAATAATATTTTCAACAAAAAGTGACCCCAAAGCATCTAACAGCGCCTTTTTAAACCATTTATACTGGTGATGAAAATTGCAAAATCAGTTGAACTCAGGACGTTAAGATCAATAAAAATCGTTTGTAAAACCGAATCTAAACTCCCCCCTTCCATTAAATGGAAAATTAAAGGGCGGAGATCAGAGGAAATATGGGTAATCTCAAGTTTTTAAACTGGCCTTCAGGTTTATATGATCATTAGATAATGTGCGTGCCAAATTTCTAAGCTTCAGATGAAAATTGTAATTTTTGTATGAAGGTCAACGAATGAAGATTTTTACATTTACGTATCATATGTTATAACAGCTCGGTTATTAATGGATTTTTAATTGTCTATCTAGATAGACCTATATATTAATGTCCTGCTACACCTTTTAAGTACGTGACTATAAGATTTTCCTTAAGTCTTTTGTACAGAGGTCAAAAAGATTTGCGGCAAATCTCTTCTTTGAAAAGTTGGGATTTAAATTCTTCATGTTATAACTGATTATAATATCTTGTTAGTTGTAGTCAAGTTCTCAATTTTGAACATACGGTTATTAAAAAAAAAAAATTTTTAACTCCAATTTTTTTTTAAATATTATTTGATGTTTCTTTTTGATCTTATTTTTTTCCCCTTATTTAGGAAAATTTCAATTTCGTTTTTTTTTTTATGCGTAGTTATAGCGAATATGTTTTAATCAATGCTCATCAAGGATAAACGTCTACACTCTTCTGTCACTTTTAAATCTAAGTATTTGAACAGCGTCATATCTAAGTACCAATTTAAAACAATGACTTTAATTCTTTTCTACTATGCATACATGATTAAAAGGATTTTTAAAAAATCTATTTATATCTACTCAAAAAAAACCTTATTCATTAAGAAAAATCATTTCGATATGAATTTTAAATGCATTCCATAACTATATATGCGAGAAGAAAAAAAGGATATGCATATGCCATCAAAACTCTTCGCAGTTAACGAAAAGTGTTATTAAATAGAGCGTGAATATACTTTGAACAATCAGTTTAAAGTAATTTAATCTTTTTACAGGATACATTTTTTTAAATAAAGTGGCCATCACACTTTATTGATAACAATTTAGATATACATATATATATATTTGAAAAATAACGAATGTACAAAATAAAAAAAAATTTCCAACTTTGCAATTGATGAATCTTAGCGATCAGTTAATAAAAAATAGTTAAAAATAATAATAAAATATAACAACTTTTGTCCAAACAAAATTCTCCTTTATTTGGTTACTGTGTTATATTATTTTATTACTGTAGTGAACTTAGTACAAAGAGTTAGTGTCAATATTTTGAGGTTATATTAGAAATTTGGTTGAGCATAACGGTATTTTTATGAGACAAGAACCACATATTCATGGATATACTTTAAGCCATATAATCCATATATTCTTCATTGGTGAAACAGTTCCATGGTAGGCCAAGGCGCCTGCCTAGTCGCAGATTTTGTGACAGGAGATGCTTTTCTTTTTACAGGATAGGGTTGTCGACCCTACGTCCAACGTTCTACATTCATATTACACCCAGACCTACGGTTTTAAAGTGGATTCCAGACACGAAAAACATCCATAGCACCGCCGGGATTCGAACCCGAACGCTAGTCACTTGTCCATCAGGCCTAATCCACATATTAATGAAAAGGTTTTTTATTTTTGAAATCTGGTATTTCATGCAGTATATAACAAACAATTCCGAAGCATGGAAAAGAAAAACAATTTCTTTTTTCTTTCAAAATTTTTTTATTATTTTATTAACTAAATATAATAAAATAATAAAAAAATTATAAAATAATATATTATAAAATAATAAATTCATATTTGTGGATCCATAAATAATTTTCGTTTCAAATATTTATATTAAAATATTTCAAGTCAATTTCTAATTTTTTTTTTTTTTAATAACGGTACCCTCGGATTGATATTTAAATTTTAGTTACTTGATCTATTGTAAACCTAAAAATGTCATCTTTTATACATTTACTTATATAATGATGTATTTCTGATTGTTTATATCAGAAATTTACATTATTATCTCAGTATTAAACGTATTTATTGAACGTATAAAAAATATATAATTATATGCCAAATAAAACATAAACAATTATTTCAACAACTCATCTCTCTACCACTTTATTAATCATGACTTCGTATTAGATTTCGATTCGAATGGAATCATATGTAAGCTTCACATGATGTGTACAATATAACCAGTCCAGTCACATTAACGTGACCACCTGTCAAAAAGCCATAAGCTTTTAATACTCCATTAGTATATAAAGGACTTCGGATTAGTAAGGATTTAGCATAAGTATATAAAGGATGTCCTAGGACATCCTTTATATACACTCCACCGCAATGTGCTGCCACCTGCCTTTTGTGATTGGTTATTTCACGTTGACGTCGAAAGTAGGTGGTGGTCACATTAATGTAACTGGACTGTGTATATACGGTCCAAGCAGCTTGTCATATCGAATGTCCTATCCGCCTCACTGAACAAACTCCTTGATAGCTTGAATAATGGATTTAGCGCTTATGCCAAACATGTCTAATAGGACATCTCCTGGTCCACTCCCTAGGGATGTCCGTTACAGCAAGACGTTTCAGTACAACATCTTTTTCCATGCTCACAGCAGCAGAAACGGCATCTCCTAAGCCACCTGCAACAACAAAAAACACAAAATTTTTATTAAACATGCATTTTTGTATAGATTATCTTTAGGAAAAAAAAAACCAGCTTTTGTAAAAACAAGTATGGCATAAGCTTGGTAAAGGAGGAATAATATTATAGACTTAGTTCCAGTATGGTAAAGACTTTTTAAAAATGTGTCAACTGATTGAAAATCTGAAATAAAAACGATTGAGTAAATCGACGTGTCTCATTTGAAACATCTATATCGCACTGAATATGAGATCAAATTTTAAAACTCAAAGTATAGCCACAAAAAGATTTGAAATAACCATGCTGCGTATGTAAATTACAAACTGCTGAGCAGATGAAGCAATAAAAATTATTAAATAAACTAATGATTATTTTTGTTCCGCTATTTTGTTTAATATCCAGTAATGCATTACTACAAAATTTCTATGATATTAAATTAAATGATGAAACAAAAAATTTACAGTGATTACAATTAACATAGTGTAATGTAATATTTAGTTATATTAATGTTACAGTACACTATGTTAATTGTGTAAT
The DNA here is from genome assembly GCA_021605095.1 of Caerostris extrusa. Taxonomy (NCBI): domain Eukaryota; kingdom Metazoa; phylum Arthropoda; class Arachnida; order Araneae; family Araneidae; genus Caerostris; species Caerostris extrusa. Next base: position 4,370 of record BPLR01014438.1, read on the forward strand.
GTAATATTATAACTTAATTAGTATAACTGATTATCACATTACATTATTACTTATTAATATGAATTGTTCATAGTGTAACAATTAACATAATTAATGTGTCGATTGGTTGCACAAAAATGGTGATACGATTCACTCCTTTTTCAATGTGATTGAAAGCTTTGATTGATAATTATTTCTAATTGATTCAATTCCAGTTAACAATAAATCATTTACTAACAATAAATTATTTACTAACAAAAAATATTTTAAAAAAAATAATTACCTGATCATTGACGTAGTAAGCAGATCATTAGCGCGTGATAATTACTGACGTGATTTAGATCATTATCACATGGTAATTACTGTCATGATAATCAGAAAATACTAGTTTTTACAAATTTAATGTTAGATTATTATGAATTTATTTAAATAGCTTCAATTATTTCTTATGAATCATTTTACTTAATTGTAATTTATCATAGTAAAATAATATTAAAATAATGTTTTTAAGTGAAACTACTTTTTAAATTCTAAAAATGGTTTCTTTAAGTTTGTTTCGCATTAAAGAAATGTTTAAAAATTTACATTTAAATTATTCATTCATTAATTTGGAAAAATACAGCTTGCACACTGCACAGAGTATTTTAAAATAATCCATGCAGTTTTAATGTCAAATATAAAATATTTTTGCATCATAATTTTAACATATTTTAATACAAAATCATCAGTAACAAATCATAGTTTTAAAAACACGTTTTATGAAAAACAGCAGTACATTCATTCCACTTGATTTCAATTAAATCTCAATTAATTTTTGAGTTAGATCAAAAGCAACGTTTCATTTTCCCTTTTTTTCAATTCCTTCTATTAGCTCACACCATCCCTATATATCTGTTCAAATTTTCAATCGTTCATAAAATACTTTTTATTCATCTACTCAAGTCATATACATTTTTTGAACTTGCAGTGCATGACACTGGATGTTAATATAATTTTTTCAAATATTAATTCAGTAATTAAATTTAATTAATTAGTTTTCACTTTTTCAGATTCAAGTTGCATATATCTACCAATAGATGGCGCCAGATAAACTTAAAAAATGATTAAATTATATATAAAGGACTTTCTGCAATATAGTGAAAAAAAAAAGTAGGAATTGACTTCAAAAAAATTTTTTATATTACTTGTTTCATTAGAAATTGGATACGCCAGAAAATTCTTTAGGTTTTCGAGGATGCTTTTAAATGATAAAAACCATAAGAACTCCTTGGCAACTCAATAGTAAAAGAAAGCATCTTGTATTCCACATAAGATATCACAGAATATGCCACAGTTATGCAGTTTTAACGTTGATTGACTTCAAAGACGAGTTGCTCTATTTGCAAATTGTCATTCTACTTACGTTTATCACTTATTTTACTCATATCAGCTTCTGAATTTAGTTTTTCCTTTAGAGAAAATGCATTTTTTTTATTTATATTTTTTGATTGTTATATTTTTTTTATTTAATTTTTGTATTCTTTGATATTAGAATTAGATAAATTTTGTGAGAGTTATATCCGTTATGTATGGTAGCCAGTGGTGTATACCGGTTTCTCAGATTGGAGAGATACATATTTAAATAAAAGTTTAACTACTCTAAATCAAATTTAAAAATAGAATATAACAATAATCAGATGGAACAATACAATAATCAGATAATCCAGGAAGAACTTGGATTATTTGATGCACAATCAAATTTATTTTCTAAAATATGCTGTATGGTTTTAATTGATAGCTTTATTTAATACCAACTCAAAATTAATATATATAATATGATTCAAAAGTCGATATACCCATGAAAATATTAATAATAACTTTAAAAAAAATGAAAACCCATATTTGCATTAATTGATACGTACAGTTATTCGTCAGTTTATATTCAACAAATGGAATCACGTAAAAGACCTTGCACTGTTCTAAATATTTTAAATTCATTCCTTATAACTGCCTAGATGAAAAAAAGTTTGCTTTTCTCCTAATTTGACCTTTGCCCATTCTATTTTATTAAATGCAACTGATTTCATCAACATCTACATTTTTTGAAATTTTTGTTATTTTTCATTGTATAATTTTATAAAATAAATAATTTTTTTTTTAAAAAGGGCATTTAATTATCTATTTTGCTTATTAAATCAAAGGGCATGAGACCACCGCTATGTTTCAACATTTTACAATGAAGAAGCTAGTGTCCGTTACGCGGCCAAGGATCTTCGTAATAATCTACAATAAGAGAATGGAATCACGTAGTTGGCTCAGAGTGGGAGCTATTTTCCTGTTTACATAAATTAAAGCAAAGACACACTTCGGAACCAATGGCAGCAGTGCCACCTCTATCAGTCTCATTCAATTCCTATATACCTTTCACATGGGGCCTGATTGACCGAGTGTCTGGCGCTCGGTGCCACAGATTCGGGTTCGAGTTTCGGTGGTTCCATGGTGTTTGTAGTGGTTCGGAATTCACTTTAAACAGTAGGTCTTGATCTAATTGGATGGTAAAGCGTTGTCTTGAGGCTTAGTCAGTCTTTAGCCCTCGTGATTCCTCGCCAAAGTGAAACTGCATATTACCCTTAGTCGTATCCCAGTCGACCTCGACGGGATCCTCCGGACTTGGTTGTAGGTCTTGGTACTAGTGTTGTTGCTTTTTCTGCACCAGCGGGATTAGTAACAGCAACAACGCTTTCACATCATATTTTGAAATCTTCAGCGTCTTCACAACATATTAACACGTTTCCATATGAAATTGAAGCTGGATAATTTCCTTAACGATTTTCTGGAGGATTCAAGCAAATTGTCTTAATCCTTTCTTCCATTTTAGTAAACAACTTCGACACTGTTAAACACTCAGTTGTGTTGTGACTAATCCCTCAATGTCCTGTAGTGGGACGGACATTCCATGAGCGATCTACTCATGGATGGAATGAAAGAAGGTAACTTCTGTTGTGTTGGAGCACCAGTAGGTAGAAGTCTGACTTTTGCTCCGTGATGCTCTTACAGTCATATGAGACCGGGACTTACAACATCAACACTGAATATCTACTGTTGCAGGTAATGCATAACATATACTGTGATTGATGATTATTCTTATCCTACTTGGCAGACATCTAGGCCACGCCCACGAGCCCATATGTATTCATGGTTGAAGAGGAAGGGAAGCAGCTTCTGTTGTGAGGGAGCAACCGTAGGTAGAAGTCTGGTTTTGGCACCGTGACGCTCTACAGTCATAGGAGACAGAGAGAAACCTATGGCTTAAAGTGGATTCCGAACCACTACAAACATCCATGGCAAAGCCGGGACTCGAACCCGAAAACCTGTAGTACCGAGACCAGAGCGCTAGCCACTCGACCATTCAGACCCACACTCCGCGATAACAAACGCTTTTCAAATTTCTTCACGCAATTTCGAATCACCATCTTGATCGATATATTTCATGCTATGGCATTCTTTCCAAAATAAAACTAGACAAAGTTTTCGAATAATTTTTGGCGACAAAACACTTTTTTTTTTAAACTACAGAACAAGAAAGGTCGTCTTTTTTTATACATAAGTTAGTAACAATAAATGTAATGCAGCGGGTTGAGTATGTGGCATTTTGTATAAAAAATGAAGTGAATATTATGTACACTTAAAATATAATCATATGCTTTTATTTTTTAAAAATCTATTAGTAAATTCATAAATATATCAACTTTGGGATCATTCCGTACTTTTTATTACTATTTCATATAAACATGTAACATAAAAAAAAAAAAATTTAAGTCAATTCCTACTTTTTTCACACTATATTTCAGAAAATTTCATTATAACTAATTTTTCATTCATTTTTTTAAGTTTATCTGGCGCCATCTATTGGTAGATATATGCAACTTAAATCTAAAAAAAAACTAAAATTAAATATTTAAATTTAATGAATGAATTAATGTTTGGAAAAAACTGTATTAACATCAAAAGTGTCATCCACTACAAGTTCAAAAAAAATGTGTTTGAGCTTGAGTGGATGAATAAAAAGTATTTTATTAACGATTAAAAATTTGAACAAGATATATATATAGGAGAGTGTGAGCTAATAGAAGGAATTGAAAAATTGAAGACTTCGTCTATCAATATTATAGCAATCGCATTTTTTTAAACATCTGTAAGAAATTTAACTTTTAAAACATTTATTAATATAGTTTTTGGTTTGTTGCTCTACGATCATTTTGTGTTCCGTTTAGGCTAATTAGACCGAGACCTACAGTTTAATGTGGATTCCGGACCACTAGCAAATATCCATTCCACCGCCAGGGCAGTGTAGGTTTAATTGTGTATTGAAGAGGACAATTTTATTAGAGATCGAAATGCAATGAAGATTCTTATTTCTGTCACTATAACATACTTTTACAGTGACGGACAAAGGACTTGTATCAACTGTAAAAATGGAAAAGTTTTATGTTTTATGCAGAACTGCCTTTATTTTATGGAAAGATAAAATAAAAGTAAACCCGTCGAAATAAAATTCTGGGAAAATAGATACATTCAAGCATCTATTTATCGCAAATAAATTCAGAAAGTGAAATATGTGGTATTTATTCATAATGCCGGCACACAGTAATTGAGGCGCAAACGAAATATTTCTTTTTCTTTGACGCAATTTTTTTATGTCCACCATTGTATAAGAACTGCTTTCTGTTTGGATATCAATTATAATCCAAAATATTTGCTCAATAACTTTTGTAGCACCTTCTTAAAGTTTGCTTTCAATTAAAGAAGTGATTAAAAAATTTATGTTCAAATCTTTTTTAAGTATTCCACACATTTTTAATGTAAAATGCAAAAAATATTTTATTTTTGCATCATAATATACTAAATGTTATATCAGAATTAGCGTTTTCATTTTAACCAGGTACCCTGTCGGACATCTGAATTCTTTCAGTTCAGAATACCAATTTGCGGGCCAGTGTCATCATCTTCTTCATTTACGAAACAGCCCCATGAGGGGGAGGGGGGCTCAAGAAAGTCTGGCTACTACTACACCACACCACATCACTGTGCCTAAAGATGAGATGCCCCTATACAGTTTGGGAATGATGTGGGTGAAATTGAATGGACACACGATGGAGGCGGAAAAAATTTGCATAACTCACTTTTTGAGGTACAGGTTAAATATTAGAAAAAATTTAAAACAATGTAATACAATAAACACTACATATAAAAAATATACAAATCAGAGATCTGAAGGAATATTCTTCAAAGCAATTACTATACAATCAGAAAAAAAGTAATAACTAATAAATAAATCAGCCGTAGAAGAATGCAGATTTCGAAACAGACCTACGCTCTTCAGTGATATTAAACCGGGACATACGATTTAAAGTGGATTCCGAACCACTACAAGCATCCATGGCGGGATTCGAACATGAAACCTGGGGCACTAAAAGCAAGTCACTCGGCCATCAATCCTTTTAATGCCACTTATTTTGCTACACCACTCTTCTGCCACCTACTGGGCCTTCCTTACACTATTAATAGTAATAATGCCAACTTTCATGACATTCTTATAAAATTAATTTTAAATAATTAATTTAAATATTTATATATATATATATATAACAATTAAAATAATTATTATTAATAATATTTATCATTAGATTAATTTTGAAACTTAACTCTGTATTTGACTGACTCTCGTAGTTAATTTGACTACTTAAATTACTAAAATAATATATTAATATCACTAATAATAATTACCTTCAGGATAATGATCTTCAACTGTTATAATTTTCATACCACACACTCTGGCGTTGAGAAGTATGAAGTCTTTATCAATCGGCTTGATTGTAAAGGGATCTAGAACCCTCACTGAGATTTTCTCTGATGCTAGTAATTCCCACGCTTTCAGAGCTTCGTGTAGAGATTATACCCGCAGCTATAATTAATACTCGGTCTTCGTCGGACTTCTTTACCACCTACGAAAAAGGAAATGTAATAAATAGTGACTGAAGTTAAAGTTTGCATTTTTTAAATAATTTTAGCTTGATGAGTTAAAACATTGAACTTATTCGTACAAAGTTGCTTATAAGCATCGAAATATCAGAAATTCAAATTAGATTCATCCTGAAAAAAATTCAACGAATGTTTTGTGTAAAGCACAATCAATATATATAACAAATTTTTATTGCTTAGGTTTACTATTTGTATTCACTTTGTAGCAATTTTCCAACGGGAAGAGTTGTGGAATTTTCTTCCCAGGAGAGGAACGTATATTCCTTGACATCCTTTACCTAATAAGAACCTATCACTCAAATTTGACAGCAGATGAGCAGCGGTGTGGTTGGTTATATTACATGTAATTAGTGATTTTTAACTAATGAGAACAACCTATCACTTAAATCTGATATCAGATATTCAGTGTCATGCATAATGAGACCTCATGAAATTAGCGGTGGTCTGCGACCTTCACAGGTCTAAACCATTACAGATGGAATCTGGACTGCACCCTGAATTATTGCATCGTGATTGGTGATAAACTATGGGCTGAAAAGTGTCTACTCTAATGAGAAGTAAGGAAGGTAACATATTTTATTCTTTTTGAATATCGAGAACATATTTTTATTCTTTTGAATGTCTTGAGGTCAATTACCACTAGAACAGAATATATATAGCAAATTCAGCTTTGCTACGGAGGTAGCTAATGAGAGAGCATGATGGGTTGCTTGTTACATTATAGTCACAATTTGACAATCTTGATAGTATCTGATGGATAAGTACCTTAGTCCCTTTCTCCTCGATTCCAACAAAGATCCTTCCAGCATATATATTTATTTACTCACTTATTTGTAACCATCGTTAACAGGGATGCATTTTGGTTTGATTGTACTAATCGAAATTGGAACACAAATCCTCGAATTTCGAAATCCAATTCTGGCCACTTCGACTCCCCAAATGAAGGAAGAAACTGTATATATATATATATTCAAAGAAGAAACAAAATTTAAAAATTAATTATTTAGTGCCTTGCATTTAGGAAAACTATAAACCCTGTGTATCTGGGAAACAGATATGCAGAATAATAATAATTATATTACAAATAGCAGTCTTCAATAAAGGAAGGGCTTACTTTAGCTTTTCCAACTTCGAACTTCTCAGTGTTTTCGTAGATGATTGCTGTTTCGGGCCTTGAGGTTCTTATGTAGCAAATTCCTTTGGTGTTGGCTGAAAGTTCAACTGCCCTCTCCGTCGAAACTGCATCACTTGGATAGAAAATTGTGCTTCCAGGTATAGTTCTAAATAGTGCGATGTCCTCTAGTCCCATTTGTGATGGTCCATCCTCTCCTGAGATTATATAAATATCTGATAAGCCTTAGGTACATCAACATCATTTAACAGTTTTTTTTGTTGTTAACTTTATGTACTTTTTTTTGTTTTGTTCTAATGCAGCTGGCAAACACTTAGACAGCTTGGTCTTGGATGTGTTAAGGCAAGCGCTGCACAGACGTACTCACTTTGCATTACCCAGGGGGCGCGTGTAACTTGAAGATAAGCCACGGACGCGGAGTAACAATGCCCCCTGCAACGCTCTACGATCCTATTAGGACCGGGACCTACGGTTTAAAGTAGAATCCGAACCACTACAAACATCCATGGCACCGCCGGAATTCGAACCCGATACCTGTGGTACCGAGCGCTAGCCACTCGGTCATTCAGGCCCTGTTAACTTTATGTATAAATAGATCTATATATATATATAGTGATGATACTATATATATATATATATATATATAGTATTGGACAAGCTACATAACTACAAGTTTCATTAACAACTGTAAGTGGTAAATAATTAATACAAACATAAAAATATCACATCCGGGTAAATTCTCAACGTCACCAACATATGACTGCTTTTTTTTAACTATTCATTATTGCAATATTTAAGCGCAATTAATTCTCAAATATTGTAATAATAATTTCTTACAAAAGTCTTCATTAATACGAATTATTTACAAAATTTATTTCGTTCCAAATTGTTAAATATCTTTAAAGAGATTAATTTTAAGTATAAGAATAAAAGTTTATACATAAAAGTTTGCGCATATAATCTATTTTTCTCTAATTTACATTGACATTTAGGCATTTATAATATCACACAAACAAATTCGAAATTTCATCATCATAAAAATCTGACATATGATTTTATAACTTCTCTAACACGTTCGTTTTAAGATCATCACCGTTGAGCGATTATCATCAAAAAACGAATGATATTCGCTTGGGACCAAATAGGGCTATAAGGATGGTGATTAAATTTTTCAAAAGGATACGATCAACCATGTTGGATAGGAAGTTTTCTTGTAGCAAAACTATCCCTCTACTGAGCATGCAGCACCTTTTGGTTTTAATTGTACGACGTAATTTATTCAAGATCACTCTATGTCTATCTGCATTGATTTTGTTATCCAGATACATGAAATCTTCAAAGAAAAATACCTTTGTCTACCGCAAAAATATTTTTTTTTATTTCCAGTGGCAAAGTTTACAGGACAACAAATATCATAAAAAAGAAAAATTACAGAGAAGAAGATAGAAACAAATAACATAAGTTAATCCATTCAACTTAAGTCTGGAAATCCAATGACGCTTCCATACAGAAACAGGACTCAGTGCAGAACAGGAAGCAAGGTGAGACATATCCATTTCTTCCGGTTATCACACAGGAGACAGAGAGAGTCAGGAATTCTGTGAAGGTGCTGGCTGAGACAATCGTGACCACAGAAAAAGCCGTAGCAAAGCCACCGAGTTTTCTTTAGAACTTCCTGCAGAACATTAAACTTCACACAGCCAGGCTGAAGGCCATATTTGTCGAACATTTTGCCGTATTATATGTTGTCTGGAGTGTACTACGAGGAAGTAGATTACGTTGCACTACTTTATCTCAAAATATAATGCACATCACTTTTCGGATTAATTTTTTTTTTTTTTTGAACTTCACTTTCATGGGTGAAATTATATGTCTCCATCCCTTGAACTGCTCCCTTGAACTGATTCAGGCAGGGACGTCAGTAACTCATGTTACTTCAATGTTTGTATGGCCTTCTTTAAATGCTCTCCGCCATATTTTTACCCTTCTATAACTCATAGCGCTTTCTCCATAGGCTATACTAATATGCCGATGAATTTCTGATATTGCATCTGGAACGTTGCAGCCTGATGGCCAATCGGTTAGCGTTTTTGCCTTTGGCACTATAGGATCCAGTTTCGAATAATGGCGGTGGCATGGATGTTTGTCAGTGGTTCGGAATCCATATTAATATCCATGAATCCTTAATCCACGAATCCATACTTACTAAAAGTAGTATATTATGGTGGTAACTGTAGGTTCCTGTATAATTAGCGTAAAGTGTGCAAACAATAACCGTAAGAGACAAACCAAACAACTGGGGTATTTTAAATACAAATAAATAATCATTGACGCATGCTTCAAAATGGCATTTAGATAGTCATAGAAAAATATACTTAGCTCCACATGTGCAAACCTGCAATCACATGGGTGCGCGAGACACATTTCAAACGGTGCTTTACTTTAAAAGAATATGTATAATAAAGATTACATTTAAATTAAAAGTATATAATTCATAGTATTTCTTATTTTTAAGACATAAATTCTGTTACCTACCCCTATTGAAAACACCACAGTGAGATCCACAGCATTTGATATTTGCTTGAGATATCGCTGCCATTTGTAGTTGATCCATAGCTCTTGTAAAAAACGTGGCGAGGTACTGACAAAAGGAATAGTCCTGTTTCTACAAGAGGCACCGACGGCCACTCAATAAGATTCTGCTCGGCAATGAAACATTCCACGAATCTTTGCGGAAAGGCATCATGAAATTTTATGGAATAGGTGGAGTTTTCGTGTCGGCATCTAACGCAATTACGCGGTCATTATTTTGACCAAGTTTTGCTAACGCTTTGTTCCATAAGCAAGTCTTGTAGCTACCTGAAAAATAAAAAAATTTATTTTATTTTAATTTTAATGGATTTTTACCCCATTACATATGAACGCATTCTGATTTTTAATACTTTTGGATTTTTTTTTTATTATGATAAATCAAGTTTTTTTTATGTGTTTTAATTCTAGATGTTCTGTTTTTGTGTTAATTATATATATATTAAATTTTCCAAAAAATATATTTTCAACACAATCCGAATTTTAAATAAAAAAAAACCTTATTATTTTATTTACACTAAACTGAAGCATTAAAAATTAAACAATTGTATAAATCAGAAAAATTAAAGATACCAAATAGATATCAAAAGTAGTCACAATATTAGCCATAACAGTACATTGTTAATTAATAATCAACCTGAAGAATATAGTTAATTATCAATCAATATTTAAAATGTCTATTTATGAAATTTATCTTAAAGTATAAAACTGAGCAAATCTTTTAGACTTTCACAACTAATGAACTTAATGTCTTAATTATAGAATAGACTACCGGTAGTATTCCAAAATTTCGAAGATAGCACTCTTATTAATTCTAATAATTAACTATATCAAAAGTTAACTATCAATGTCAATATTTAAAATGTCTAATAGTATTCGTCATCAAGTATGAAACTCAGCAAATCTGATTAAATCATATTTATTTTAGATTAACTGCAGGAATCTTTATAGAAAAGTTTTTTTTTATGTCTTCCCGACTCATAACTTGTCCTAAATGTAGAAAAGTCTATCAGTAGTATTCGAGAATGTCAAGAGATGGCGCTCTCACTTTGGCGCGAACTTTTGTTGAATAAAAATAAAATTCATCAGTTATTTGAAATGACAATTCTATTTGGGCCATAAAGTGAATTAAAGTATGTGATAAGGGTTTTCAATATTTATGTTTTGATACTGAATGACATAGAACTGTACATCATTAAATAAAATATTTATTGTTCGTCCTGTAATAAATAACTTTAAAAATCAGAAAATTTATTGCAAATAAAATTTGGTGTCAATAGCCGACTACAAAATATTTTTATTTAATAAAGCATTTTAATTTATGGTCAATAATTATATCATTCATTTTGATATTTTTAATTAATATTATTTCTGTATCAACTTAACTGTAAAATCAAACAAAAGTTTTTTGTTTAATTATTACCTTTTCAGTGTAGACATAACTTGGCTCTTCTGAAAGTTTCATGTCGGAAAAATTAATTGCTTCAATCTCTTCTTCGGGAGCTGTTCTTTCTAGTTTGGTGTCCATGCCCTTCTTGAGCAATTCCTCTTGAATCTGTTTGATTATTTCTGTACCTTGTGTCCCTAATGGTTTCCCGTGCCAGCCTTCCTTATTTTCGATATCTGAAAGAAACATTCATTTTAATTATTTATCTTACTTATTTAAAAACTTTCTTATTCTTTAGTACCAAACTCTTAAAACACTCTTATTCTTTACTTCATTAAAACTCTCTAATTCTTTAATATCTTACTCTGAAGTGCTGTATTGATTAAGATGATGACTCTTGATGTAGAGAAGATCCACTTCAAACTCTTGAGTTGTGGTGCATTAGCCTGTTCCCGTGTATATATTAGAAAGTCACAATAAATTGCTAGGCCATAAAGTATTCATTACCTCTGACGGAAAAGGAGAAGAATTCTTAGATGTCCCAGTGGTAGTGCTCGTAGTGTTGAATTGACACTAAGGTCCATTTGCCAAATCACGTCTCGATGGTCCTGTAGAGAATCTTGAATCCATAAAGCCTACCAGATTCATTCTTTCCAAAAAACTATAAGCTGATGCTTATGGATCCTTAGGAATATAATGTGTATAAAACTTACTTAGTAAATGCTCGTACCTCCACCTATTAGCAAGAAACAATTTAGTAACAAGCATTCTGTATGGTTTTAGTATATTGATTAGTTCTTTTAGTATTTTCTTTCCCCCTTAAGCCAGCAGTGGTCTTCAAAGTGGGGTACGCAAAGGATATTTGGGTGGTACTCCAAATAAGTAGGCTGATAATCACAGATATCAGAGAGTGTATATTCGTGTATCGCGTGAATGCTGTTTACTCTAATGGATTGTTGTGTTTGGTTTCAGTAGCGTCTGAGGAGCTCAACATCATAAATGCATCGGTTTTAGAAGTGCATGCTCAAGAAGACATAAGCTAGGCGCTCTGTCTTTAGAGGGAAGATATACCTATATATATATATAAACTTCTAAACTCTTGTGCAAATTAATTAAATTATTATTAAATTCTTGAGCAAATTAAATTTCATTCACTTACTAAAGATACACTACTCACTTACTGTGTGTGATCTCTTACTATTATTTTTATTAAATTACGAAAATGTTGTTATTACAGTAAAAATAGGAGAATCTTATATGATGAGTTAAAAATATCCTTAATTGTATAAAAGTTGAAAATAATTGATTGAAATTTAATTAGCATAGCACAAATAAACTGTTAGTTACAATACAGTTATTCGATTTAATTAAACATTGTATAACAAGATGATAAATCTCTTTTTATCGATTAATAAGAATTTAGAGAATTAAGTGTGTATTTTCGAATTATTATATACCAACCTGGGAATTTTTTTTTCCTTTTATAGTCTTAGCAATAATGGCAGTTGGAGATCCTTTATATTTTTCGCTTCTTCAAATTTTTGCACAGTTCTGAAACATTGTGTCCGTCCACTACGCTTAAACCTGTGTAATTCACAAGATAAATTTACAAAAATATTACAAAGATTAAAATCCTATTCATATTTAACTTAATTCTTATATTAAACAAACTAAAACATTCATTTATTTGAATTTTTTAACTAAAATTATTTTTATTATATTATTTAATAAAATTATTTTTTATTACATTATTTAATTAAAGGTATTTTAATGCACTCATATAATGCAATAATAGATTTTTCTAACACCAATTATATGAGTTAAAATCATCTTGAATGTTTAACATCGTATGTCTTTTGTTTTGCCAAACTTTGTTTTTGTGTGTATGTGTTGTTGTTGTTGAATATGGCCAAAAGACTTTTCAAAAATATCTATGTTTCGCAAAACAATATATTTTTACAAAAGTTAAATAAATAAAATATATAACAAACATATTTATATTTTTTTTTAAATGTTAATCAAACATATTCTCATGTCATATCAAACATATTTAAATTTATTCAAGTTCAAATGTTGTGGGAAAAATTCCTCCAAATATTATATTCAATAGTTATTTTCATAAATTATTAGTATTAATACGGAAAGAAAATATTATTATTCCCCCCAAAAAAAAAAAAGATTGTATCAAAATAAAAATTTAGTTAACTAATTTATAACTTCAGGTATTGAAAGCTTCGTTACTATAAATACACAGTCAGTCACATTAATGTGACCACCACCTACTTTTCGACGTCAACGGGAAATAACCAATCACAAAAGGCAGCACATTGCAGTGGAGTGTATATAAGGAATTCTATTTAATACCACTTAATATCACATTTCCACACTCACTTAAGCCAGAATATACACGAGTGTATATTCCGGCTTTTGACCAGGTAGTCTCATTAACGTGACTGGACTGTGTATAACAATAATATTAAAACTAATGAAAAATAAAATCATTAAGGTGTCATTTTCAAGGCCATTTTCAAGATCTGCAATGAACTTCATACTAAAAAGCCATATATATATATAACATTCTCCTCTCTCTTCAATTCATTTGCAGCAGTATTTTCATTCTTATGTGTAAATTATCACCAGTTTCAATTTCTCACCATGAAACTTCATTATTTTCATTATAATCATTTATTTTTCTATTGATACAGATGCACATCTTAAAATTAAATCAGAAGAACTAATGTATTATTATTTTGAGTGAAGGAAGTGTCTATTCTATTTTTCTCATAACATTTTCATAAAATTAGCTACAAAACATTCATCAAACTTACAAAAGCTATTAAAAACTGATTATTAATAGAATTTTTTAAATAATTTAGGATCTTCCGTTATTATTTTCTTATGTAATCAATCTTCGATGCACTTTTGGTCGAATGCTTCATTTCTACAATTTAAACTCACGCAAATATGTTGGTGTTTATATGAACTCTCCAATCATCAAATATGAATACAATTATTTCATTTAATGTCAACAAGTTTGAAATAAATAAATAGATATGATAAATGGATCATACCCAAAGGCCTCCAGTCGAGCTTTGTAAACATCCGCGCTGTGTTGCAAAGGTGTCGGTTCACTCTACCCCTAGCCTGTTGACGTCAAATATGACGACCAAATTGTGTCAACTTGTAGTGCGAGATAAGGCAGTGCTTATTTTTCTGCAGATTCACCATCTCCAACTATGCAATAAACTCGATAGCTGAAAGCAAGCAGGATTATTAATACTACATAGTTCTTTTATTATTAAAGCAATTATCCTAACGCCGAGCTTTTACTGACTCTGTGTGAGAAGGATATTGATGTTTATACTATGGAGGCTAATTTGACAACCGACTGCCTGCAAAACCATCTTTACAGACTCAAAATTGTTCCTTCCCGATATGCACTCTGTGCAGCTCTTGGAGAGGCCATGGACTCCACGCACATCTACTTCACTGTCCTGCTCTGAGCAAGACTTTTCTCGCCGAGTGATATTGGCTAGAGTATGTTAGATTAATGAACTCTGTTTCAGCATGTTTTTGTTGTATTCTCTCTGTTTTTTTTTCCGTTGTTCTTTTATTGCTGTAACTGTTTTATAACCTGCCATTGGTTTCCAGTATATTTAAATAAAAAATGAATTCATTAAGCAAATTTTCGTGTTTAAATATATTTATAATTAATAATATTTTTAATGCTATTTTAAAAGGAATCATGTTTTTGTTCTAATTAAAAAATATATTGATAAGTATCCTACATCCAGGTTAGCATAACCTGCAGTGTGTGTAAATTAGAAAGCATTGGAAAATAAAAAATAAAATTTTTTTTTTTTGATTAAATATTTAGATTTTACAGTACATTATTCTGATCTTCCAAGTTATAAAAAATTTTCTCGCCGAGCGATATTGGGAGGCTAGAGATATGTTAGATTAATGAACTCTGTTTCAGCATGTTTTGTTGTATTCTCTGTTCTTTTTTATTTTGTTGTTCTTTTATTGCTGTAACTGTTCATAACCTGCCATTGGAAATATAAAAATTTTTTTTTTTGATTAAATATTATTTTATTAAATATGCCAAAGTTACGAGTTTACAAATCATTATCAGAAAGTAAGTTTCTCAAATTTACTATCTCACACTCGAAAATCAGTGCTATGTTTGCTTCATCTTATATGTGAACAAGTGTTTTAAACTATGAACTTAGAAAGAACCTTAGTCCCCTAGAATCAGTACATCTCACTTCGAACATCAATATAAGGAACTTTTAAACATGAAATCGCAATTTCATTCCTCTCATTAACAGATTAAATTGTAATACTTGTATATTGTTTTTAAAATTTTAGAAAAATTTATTTTGGCCCGCCAAACTTTTTTTTTTTCAATTTTTGGCCCGCGACAGAAAAGATTGCCCATCCCTGCTGTAGAGAATAAGAGGATTATTATTTCTCATAATTCTAACAATTCATAATTCCGATTTTAATAAAAAAACAATTGAAACCTCAAGAGGTAAAATTTTAAAAATAAATTACAGACAATGTTTTATTTTAAAATAAATCATACAATGTTTATTTGCTGAAATATATTAGATTTATGTTAAGTTAAATTTGTCATCTAATCACAAACTTTTTTTTCAAATACGCAGTCTAAATTAAAAAAAAAAATAAATAAAATATTTAACTTACGACATATGATATCTAATGTGCATGCAGTTAAAAGTGGAAGGATATCAATCCGTGGTTTGTGGTTAGTGACTGTAAATTGGAGACAAGAATTCTAGATTGCTCTTGAAATATAGGAATGAATTCCTCCAAAATCGAAAAAGTGAAATGTTGGCGTTAGTAATTTCCGACGGTGGCGCCATTTTGTCCCGTTACTGTAAAATTTCATATATATAGTATTAAGAAACATTATAATAATATATTTTTCAGTGGGTTCCGTCACATATAGGTGTCTACTGCAACGAGATTTGCTAAAAAGAGCTGACCAAGGAGGACAGCCTTAAGAACTCTACTCATGGTGACTGTCTCAAGAAAGAGAGACAGTCACCATGACTAAAATTCTTCAGACAGTCACTATGAAACTTGCCTCTAGGGACAGGGGTCTCCAAACTACGGCCCGTTGCCAAATCCGGCCCGCCAGTGTCATCAATCCGCCCGCGACAGCGAATAGCTTATTGTTGCTGTAATAAGTTGGATAAAAAAATACAGAATGATAATAACTCCGTTTTATTTATTTGCTAGGTAAAGCTTAATGACAAGCATAATACGCAGAAAATTTAACTTAAAAGCATAACAACTAACTGGAAATTATAGATAATGGCAGAAAAATTAAAATGGTTTTGGACTCGTTTTACTGGGTAAACAGTATGGCCTTAAGGCTGGAAAGTTTGGAGACCCCTGCTCTAGGGTCAAATTAGATAACAACTCATCTTGTAGAAAAGCCCCGTACATAAGTGGTATGATTGTAATCGTCTGGTACTGCTTTTAATTGAGGCTGGCAGCAGATCAGAACAGATGGTTCTTGCTTTTATTGGCTTTTCCGTCAGCACAAACATTGAACAGGTTTTATTACAGCTGATTTATATTAGAGAATTTTGAAAAATTCACAAACTGATGAATAATTTTGTTAGTTGCAAATGAATAAATCTGATTATACCAAAGCAGTGGTCGGCATACCGCGTGCCACTTGGAATTGTTTGGCCTCTTGAGTTTGGCTATTCCACAAAATACCACGTGCAGGAGCTCACGCAAGGGCCGGATTTTCCTAGGCTAACTAGGCTTCAGCCTAGGGCCTCAAGATCAGGGGCCCACATTCAAATTGTTAGCAAAATTAGAATTACACTATTTTAAAAACACTAAACACTAAAACACTGAATCGAAAATAAGGAGAAATTCTCTAATAATTCATACTTAAACTTTAAATGCGAATTATTATAAAATAAAATTTATATCTGAATTGAATTTGCTTTAATCTTCAATGTATTGAATATCTTTAATTTAATTTGATAGAAAGTATGATAATTTGTATTGCATATTTTATTTTTCTTAGTCAAAGATTTTATTATTTGAATATTGTTTTCTTTGTAAACGTTTGTGTTACGTTTTTATTAGTTATTGTTACAAAGTACTCTATAGGGTGCTGAGAATAAATGTCCAAATAAGTGTTCTCGACTTTTTTTATTTACGTTCCACCTTTTATAAAGATTAGTACCCATCGCAACATGTGTTCATTTAACATATTGATATATATCACAGTAATGATGTATTTTATTATTATCTCTCATGGGATTTACGAACTTAAAAATGGGAGGCGAAAGGGCCTCTTAAGTGGAATAGCCTAGGGCCTCTTTTAATCTAAATCTGGCCCTGTCTACGCTTAAAGGTCGTTTGAAACTTTGTGGCCCCTAAATGTGCAGAAAGGGCTGCGAGTGGTGGGAAAAATGAAATGAAATGAATAAATGAGGGAGGGAATCTTGGAGAGAAAGCAGAAAGCTTAGAGCAGAGGCAGATGGAAATGCCAACCGCAGGGATGGGCCTTCAACTACAATTCCATTTTTTTCTGTGGGGACACGTCTCCAAAAACGGTGCAAGGATACGCGTTGATATTTTTCCTTTCTGGAAATGTTTTCTCAATAAGTCGCTTCATTGCCTTCGACTAAAAATAAAGATACATAAATGCAACTAAGTAGACCGATAGAAATAAGAAAGCCAATCATAGCGAAGTTTCAGTCTCACTGTACTTGCGCTCACGGCCGGATTTAGATGAAAAGAGGCCCTAGGCTATTCCACTTATGAGGCCCTTTCACCCTCCCATTTTTTAAGTTTGTCAATTACATGAGAGATAATAATAAAATACATCACTACTGTGATATACATCAATATGTTAAATGAACACATGTTATGATGGGTACTAATCTTTATAAAAAGGTGGCACGTATAATAAATAAAAAAAAAAAAAGTCGAGAACCTTATTTGGACATTTATTCTCAGCACCTATAGAGTACTTGTAACAATAACTAATCAAACATAACACACAACATTTACAAAAGAAACAAAATTCAATTAATAAAAATCTTTGACTACGAAAATAAAATATGCAATACAAATTATCCTATTTTCTATCAAATTAAATTAAATATATTCAATACATTGAAGATTAAAGCAAATTCAATTCAGATAAATTTATTTCAGAATAATATCAATAGGTCTGTTCGTTTGTTTTTGTTCCAATCTACACTTTATTTATGCAAGAACAAACCAGAGCTTAGTAGCATAAGGCACGTCAATATTTGCCATAGCAATCAGTGAACGTATGAACTCTACTTTGGTGCAATCTAGTCTATACAAAACCAACAGACCCAATGAGCCGAACGCGTTGATCTTAACCAATACATTTTTATGTTTGTTTAAGAGTCATAGGTGTAGAATTTCTCCTTATTTTTGTTTCAGTGTTTTAGTATTTACTGTTTTAGAATAGTGAAATTCTAATTTTGCTAACAATTTGAATGTAGCCCCTCTTGATCTTGAGGCCCCTAGGCTGAAGCCTAGTTAGCATATAGGAAAATCCGGCCCTGCGCGCAGAACACAGTCGGTCGGATTACGGATACGTAGCGCGTGAGAGGTGTTCGCTATTCATGCACTAGTTGAATGAGTCAGTCAGTTTGCAGTTTTTGTTGTGTAATTGATTAGTGCTAACAAATCAGGCGCAGATGGCGTACTTACGGAGTCATAAAGTTACCTGTATTTTTTCAACTAGCTGCAAATTTCTTTGGCGTAACAATTGGCGCCACAAAAAGTCGCCAAATTCCAGTGGCCCCCTATTTTTGCGATTTTCCCTAGAATTCTTGCAGATAACAGTCAACAATCATACTTGGTCTCTGATGGTCAAGATCTTAGAAGTAAGTTTTTCGAATAATAATTTTTCTCTATTAAGTTATAGAGAAAAATTAAAAGATATTATTCAAAAATTTAACTTAGCGACCAAAACAGTATTAAAAAAAATTTTTTTTTTATGCATTTTTATACTGGATCTTGTTTAAATAAGATTCATACAGACCTTGTAAGGAGACCCCTTCCAAGCCAGGGGACAAGAAGA
>BPLR01014439.1:0-31264 GCA_021605095.1 Caerostris extrusa
AGCAACAGAATCTTCCCTTACTAAGGTTATATTTATCATTGGGCAATAATGAGGTATATTCTTCTACCAAAATGTCCAAAATCTCCTTTTTAATACCTAATCATTGAAAATCTGCAAAAAACACGCCAAACAACTGACAACAAGCAATTTCGCTCGGTATCGGTACAAGCAATACCATTCTACTCCGTCACAAAACCGCCATCCATTCTGCAGCTGTAACGAATGACTCGGCTGTTGTAGTTTCTTGGCAAGACCACCGCTATGCCCCACCGATATTCACCCAATAATTGGCTGAGAAAGAATTCTACTTGCATCTGTGAAACCGATTATTTTATTCAATGCCTATTCCATCACTAAACCAACGTTCCAATCTAAATGACTAAGTGCAACTAACAAGTATAATATTTTGAATACTTCGCTATTACATTTAAGAAATTCTGTTAAATGAACCTCATCTTGCTCATATAAAAGGAATTAATTAAAATTCCGAGCTACGATATATTTTATGATGAAAAAGTTCGACAGGATAAAGCAACAGAATCTTCCTTACTAAGGTTATATTTATCATTGGGCAAGAATGAGTGTATATTCTTTTACCAAAATCGTTTTAAAATTCTTCTTTTTAAACTGGCAATTAAATTTTAAGAAATTTAACATAATCATTTAAATTTCTAAGAAATTCACATAATAATTGACTGAACAAGTATTCTACTTGCGTCGGTATAAACAATACTTTTATTCCATGCCTATTCCACCACAAAATCCGCCTAATCAATCAATTATTCCAATCAATCAATCTTATAAGTAACTGATAATATTTTGAATAAATTGCTTTTACATTTACGAAATCTTGTTTGCTGCTAGTATTAAATGAGCCTCATCCTGTTCTTATAAAAGGAACTAATTAAAGCTCTAAGCTGTGATATTTAATGAGGAAAAAGTCGACAGGATAAAGTAAAATAATTTTCCCTTACTAAGATTATATTTATCATTGAGCAAGAATAAGATACATCTTTCTACCAAAATATTCGAAATATTTTCCTTTTTTAAACTAATTTTTTAAATTTCTAAGAAATTCACCCAACAATTACTGAACAAAAATTCCATATGCGCTGGTACAAACAATACTTTTATTTCATGCCTATTCAACAAAAACATTCCTACAAAAACCAATTTTAATCAATTCCATCAATTCTAATTATTCTAATCCATTCTAAGGAAAAACCAACATTCTAATCAATCAATATATCAATCACTCCAAACAATCTTATATCTGGTCTTATTAAATGAACCTCGACTAATTAAAGCTCCAAGCTACGACGTTTAATGACGAAAAAGATCGACAGGATAAAGCAACAGAATTTTCCCCAACTAAGGTTATATTTATCATTGGGCAAGAATAAAGTATATTCTTCTACCAAAATATCCCAAATCTTCTTTTTTTAATATCTAATCAACGAAATCTCCAAGAAACACACCAAACAACTGACAGACAACAAGCAATTTCGCTTGTACAAGCAATACCATTCTCCTCCATCACAAAACCGCCATCCATTCTGCAGCTGTAACGAATGGCTCTGCAGTTTCTTGGCACAACCACCGCCGCCCCAACGATGGAGAGGAGAGAGAGTGAGGTTAAAAATGAATCTCCGTCCGTGGTGCGTGGGGGCGCCTTGCTCTTGCTTACAATTCGGGAAGCTTGCACATCGCCAAAAGTGCTGACGCAACTTCCGAATACCGTGTAGGACGTCTCGACTGTCGGCTGCATGGCACACCGAGTCAGTACCGAGGACTCGAACCCGTGAGCCGGGTATGGTTCCGTTTGGACGATTGTGGTGGTAAACAGCGAGACTTCTTCCAGAGATGGCGTCGGGGATTATCGATGTGGCCCTCAACAGGGATGCCCCCAGCACCCCTTGGGGGTTCAGGCTGCATGGAGGGAAGGATATTGGATTCCCGCTGGTCATTCAGAGAGTGAGTTTGGGTTTGGATTATGAAATCTGGATTTTTTAAAAAAAAAGTGTTGAAAAGTTAATTTTTTCTATGGGAAAAATTCATAGTTATCTAAAAAAAAAAAAAAACAACTTTGATAAATATATATATTTTTTAAATTAAATAACATTTAGAAGTGTTTTTATTTAATACAAGTATTCGTAAAATTTCTTGTTGGTTTTCGAATGTTTAGAAGTGACGATTTTCAATTTTGTTCAGGATAAGAGTTTGGATTCACAAATTGTTAACTATTTTTCGATGTTAAAAAATAATAATAAATATACTTCTATACTTCTATTATATATTTTTAAAAACTAAATCAAAACGTTTACAAGAATTTTTATTTTAACATGCGTATTTATAACATTTCTTGTTAGTTTTAGAATGTTTAGATGTGATGATTTTTGATGCACTTTGTTTAGGATTCACCAATGGTAAGAGTTTGGATTCACCAATGGTTAACATTTTCAATGTTACAAAAATTAATGATAACAAGTATACTTCTATATGGATTTTTATAGTTATTGGATTACTCATGATAGGATAAGTCTTGATATTTTAATTAGTTTAGGAGAAGAGTTTGGATTCACAAATAGTTAACTTTTTTCAATCTTAAAAAAAACAATGATAACAAGTGTACTTTTATATAGATGTTTATAGTTAATGGATTACTCATGATACGATAAGTCATGATATTTTAAATGTTTAGGATTTGATTCGTTTGGATAAGAGTTTGATTCAGAAATGGTTAACTTTTTTTCAATGTTAAAAAATAAAAATAAATATATTTCTATATGGATGTTTATAATTATTGGATTACTCATGTTAAGATAGGCCATGACATTTTAATTTGTTTAGGATAAGAATTTAGATTCACAAATAGTTAACTTTTTCAATGTTAAAATATGATAATAACAAGTATACTTCTATATGGATGTTTATAGTTAATGGATTACTATGATGGGATAAATCTTGATATTTTAAATGTTTAGGATAAGAGTTTGGATTTAAAAAATAGTTAACTTTTTTCAAAGTTAAAAAATAACAATAAGTATACATCTATATGGATGTTTATAGTTATTGGATTACTTATCCTATAATGAGTAATCATAAGTAACAATAACTATAAACATTTAATGTATACTTATTGTTATTCATGATATTTTTAACTGTTTAGGATTTAAGAGTTTGGATTCACAAATGGTTAACTTTTTTTCAACCTTAAAAAAAAAAAAACTTTTTTTATGGATGTTTAGGGTTATTGAATCACTCATGATAGGATAAGTTCTGGTATTTAAATGTTTTTTTTTTTTTTCCTACATCAAACTGTAGCGATATCCACCAAGAATATTTAAATGTTTGGATTTAATTTGTTTAGGATAAGAGTTTGGATTACAAACGGTTAATTTTTTCAATGCTAAAAATAATAATAAAAGTAAACTATTATATGGATGTTTATAGTTATTGAATTACTCATGATAGGATAAATCATGATGTTTTTAATGTTTAGGATTTAATTTGTTTAAGGATAAAAATTTGGATTCTCAAATGGCTAACTTCATTCAATGTTAAAAATAATAATAACAAGTATGCTTCTATATGGATGTGTAAAGATATTGAATTACTCATGATAGGATAAGTCCTGATATTTTAAATATTTAGGATTTATAAGATAGTTTGCATTCACAAATTATAACTTTTTCAATATTAAAATTGATAATAACAAGTACTTCTATATGGATGTTTATGGTTTAGATTACTCATGATAAGATACATATATTTGAAATGTTTATAATTTAATTTGTTTAGGATAAGAGTTTGGATTCATGAATCGTTAACCTTTTTCAATGTTAAAAAAAATAACAATAACCTCTATACGGATGTTTATAGCAAGTATACTTCTATACTTGGTAGATGATGTTTTGTAGTTAGTAGATTACTCATGATAGGATAAGTCATAATATTTTAAATGTCTAAATAATATGATTAAAGTTTGAAATTGTTATTTTTTAAAATTCAAAACAGTCGCTTAGATTATTCTGGATTTAAAGATGATAATTGTTCTTCAAACGATATGTGCTATTTTCGATAATCCAATCTGAAATAAATAAGTTTTTTGTTGATATTCTAAAAAAAAAAAAAATAAATAACAACATTTTAAAATAAATTTTTAGACAAATATGGACAATTAAGATATGTTTTTTAATTAAATATAAATTTTGATTTAAAATTTTCCGAATCTTAAAATTTTAAATCAAATCTTTATTAGTATATGATATATAAATAAATTTAAAATTATCTTGGAAATAAATATGGAATCGTTTGTTTGTTTTTTTATCGTTAGAAAGAAGGATAAAAAACAAACGATTTAAACTAAATATAGAAATTGTTTGTATCGAAAAATCGTTATATCGATTAAGTATTTTATCAGAATCGTTAAATAGATAGAAAGCGTTTGTTAGTTTTTATCCTTGGAAATAAAAATAAAAAGCAAACAAACGGTTTCTATATTTATATTATATTTATTATTATTATATTTATTTTAGTGACAAAAGTCATGGGATAGCAATATGCAAATTTTCAGATGGCAGTAGCATCGCGTAGAACAGGTATAAATGCGTAGTGCTTTCGCAGAGCTTTTCATTTCTGTTCAAGTTATTCATGTGAAGAGGTTTTTTGATGACAGCTCGACGGGAATTAACAGACTTTGAACGCGGAATATTAGTTGGAGCTAGACGCATGGGTCATGCCATTTCGGAAATCGTTAAATTCAACATTCCCAGATCCACTGTTAGTGTGCCGAGAGTATGAAATTTCAGGCATAACATCCCACCATGGACAGCGCAGTGGTCGACCGCCTGCACTTAACGACCGAGACCGGCGACGTCTGCAAGAGTCGTAAATTCTAACAGACAAGAAACTGCGTCAAATAACCGCAGAAATCAATGTGGGAATACAAGGGTTTGTCTGTTAGAACTGTGCGGAGAAATTTGCCTTTCTTGGGCTATTCCAAAGCAGAAGGACGACTCGAGTGCCTTTACTGATAGAACGACATCGCTTGCAGCGACTCTCGTGGGCACGTGAGCATATCGGTTGGTCCCTAGATGAATGAAAAACCGTGGCCTGGTCCGATGAGTCACGATTTCAGTTGGTAAAGAGCTGATGGTATGTTCGAGTGTGGCGCAGACCCCACGAAGCCATGGACCCAAACTGTCAGCAAAAAAATGGCTCCGTAATGGTGTGGGCTGTTTTTTCATGGCATGGACTTGGTCCTCTGGTGCGACTGGACCGTATTGACTGGAAATGCTTATGTTCAGCTACTTGGAGATCATGCAGCCATTCATGGACTTCATGTACCCAAACAACGATGGGATTTTTATGGATGGCAATGCGCCATGTCACCGGGCCACAACTGTTCGCGATTGGTTTGAAGAACATTCTGGACAATTCCAACGAATGATCTGGCCACCTAGATCGCCCAACATGAATCCCATCGAGCATTTATGGGACATCAAAGGTCTGTTCGTTCCCAAAATCCTGCACCATCAACGCTTTCACAATTATGGACGTCTAACGAGACAGCATGGCTCAATATTCCTGCAGAAGACTTCCAACGACTTGTTGAGTCCATGCCACGTCGAGTTGCTGCACTTCGCCGGGCGAAGGAGGGCCGACAAGATATTAAGAGGTATCCCATGACTTTTGTCACTTCAGTGTATGTTGCATAATTCTTTTTTATCGTTAGTGATATTTTTTTTAATGCTTGGAAATTAATTTAAAAATATTCCAAATTCTTGATTTATTCAATTCCTTCTATTAGCTCACACTCTCCCTATATATATCTTGTTCAAATTTTTGAATCGTTCCTAAAATACTTTTTATTCGTCCACTCAAGTTCGAATACATTTTTTTTTAACTTGTAGTGGATGACAATTGATGTTAATACAGGTTTTTTCAAATAATAATTCATTAATTAAATTTGATTAATTAATTTTAGTTTTTTTTTTTTAAATTTAAGTTGTATGTATCTACCAACAGATGGCGCCAAATAAAAAATGAATGAAAAATATTTATAAAGGACTTTCTGCAATAGAGTGTAAAAAAAAAAAAGTAGGAATTGACTTTAAAAAACTTTTTTTTTATATTGCTTGTTTTTATAATGAAAATTCTTATTGTTACAATAAATACTGATTATATTAATTAAACTTTTAAGTATATTTTTTCCTTCTACTTTTTTTTATATTGAGACGAAAACTGAAGTTTTAAAGGATATTTTTAAAATCATAATAGCGGGAATATTATTTAAAAAGGTAGTTAATTATTACAAGAATATTTCGTAATAAAAAAAAATTTAAGAATGAATATTTTTATATTTTATTTCATATTATTGTAAATTAAAGCATTTTAAAACAGAAATTTGCTAAGATATCACAAAATTAAAATATTTTAATTCAATGTTTAATAATGAAGTATTTTTAAAAATTATGAATACATAAAAATAATATAACTAAAAGAAGATTTTTAAAATTATTGATTTATATTTTGGCACTTTTTCTGCAATAGCAGTTATTGAAAAATTTAAAAATATAGCTTTTATGCAAAAATTAATTGCAAACGTTCACGTTAAACTATTATATTATATTTAATGTAAAATTTATGTTATGCTACAATGAAAATATAAAACACTTATTTTATGTTGCTTTTAAATTATAAAATGTTTACGCTATGCTACATTTAAATTATAAAACTTTTGCATTATGCTATATTTAAATTATAAAATGTTTACGTTATGCTACATTTAAATTATGAAGCATTTATGTTAGGCTACATTTAAATTATAAAACGTTTACATTATGCTATTTTTAAATTATAAAACATTTACTTTATGCTACATTTAAACTATAAAACATTTATGTTATGCTACATTAACATTCTAAAATGTTTACCTTATGCTACATTTAAATTGTAAGACATTTAAGTTATGGTACATTAAAATTATAAAACATTTACGTTATACTACATTTAAAATGTAAAATTACAAAATTCTTTGATAAATTAAGGAACCTAGTTTCTAATACTTAATAGTAAATATAACTTTATCGATAAATTTTTTTATACATTTAAAAAAATATTTCTGGGAAAAATTTTATTTATAATCGTAAAAAAAAAAAAAAAAAAAAAATTATTTTTTGTAGTAAAATGTTTTACTTCTGCAGTATTTTCTGTGGTATATACCATAGCTTTAAACAACTGTATTTTTTTAATTTTGTATTTAAAGAAAAAAAAAGAAATACGAAATAAATATTTGCTTATTTTTAATACTGTACAAAAATATCTATGTAAATAATAATTTTATGAAATAAATCAGTTTGATAAATAAACCCGTTATTTTGATAAATAAAATGAATCTATTCTTATCATAACAATTTTTGTGTTTTAATAAATATCAAACAATTTTTCTATCGCATAAAAATTGACATTTTAAAAAAATTAGACAAATCGCATTTTTAAATCGAATAAATCAAACAAATAAACAAAACATAAAATAAATAAATAAACACCATAAAAATAAATAAACAATTTCAAATAAATAAACAGCATAATAATAAATAAACACCATAAAAATAAATAAACAATTTTAAATAAATAAACTACACATTAAATAGAAAATAATGAGTTAGTAAATATAAATAAATTAACGTTAAACATGAGTGAGCAAATATAAAATAACTAACGAAAAAAAAAACACCTGAAATTAATTGATTATAGTACATATAATATTTACACTTTAATTTTCTAGAATGATTAAACAAATATATTTACATTTAATTTAACGAATGATTTGGATGAAGAGATAGGAATGAGTATACCTTTTTCATGAGTAAACTCTTTTATCAATTGTTGCTCCGTGTATGTAAAATGAGTCAGGAATTCCTTGGCATTGTGGTAAAACTCAATGGCAGTCCATTACGCAGTACTTGGCGTAGGCTCAGTTCCATTAAGTAATTCGGTCTTCTTTCGTTTTCGAGGTTTATTTTTAGGCCTAAGAGAACATTGGTTCTCGACCTTCTATTATTTATAAGAGACGAATTTTTTTAATCTCTATGAATTTTTTGGGAATGATATAAACATTAATAAAATGATATACTGAACGTGTTCTCGTGTTTAAAGACATTAACGATTCTAATTCTTTTAGCAATGTATTTCGGTTAGGATGGATTTGGATTAGGCCCGGTGTTTTTGTAGACATGGCGTTTATTATTTTCAATAAGAATATCGTTTTGATTAGATATAGTGGTTATGTAGATATGGCGGTCATTAATTTCCTTTTGATTCGGTACAGTATTTTTGTAGATTTGGCGTTTATTGTTTCTGTAATAATGGAATAATAACTGGTGCACTTTAGTGAAACGCCTCCTTAAGTTTGCTGTGTTTTTTTATCATGTGTTAATCAGATGTTATTCTAGTATGGTACCCATAGAAAAACGACTAGAAGTAAAAAAGTGAGAGTATAAGTTATTTTTTAAAACAAACCAACCTCTTTGCACATTACGAAGAACTTCAGTTTCAAAACTTTTATTTAAAATAAACACTCATTTTGTTACTGTTATTTCAGTTTGTGTGTTTATAAAATAAACGCGAAATTTAAGACAACTAATTGACAACATCAAGCCATGTGATCTGCAATTCAATTCGAATCGTCTGCTTTTTAGAATGTTAAAATTTAATTAATGAATAATATTTTCTTTAAATAAAGACAACTATAGTTATGAAAGTTTATTGAACCATTATTTAATATTATATGTTAAAATTCATGGAAAAGAGATAAAATACGTTTAATAATAAATTGAAGTTCGTAAATTTCATTTTTATTATTCCTGTTCCTTTTTCACTTCAGTTATTAATTAAACTTCTAAACTTTCACTGAAATGAAAATGATCAAAATGAATTAAACTCATTGATTATTTTGTTTTTTTTTTTTCTTTCTTTTTTTTATTTCTTTTTCTTCCATTTCTACTGGTAGACATTATCTTTGTCAAATGTACATTTTTATAAATATTTAAAAAAATTTTTTTTTGTTTTTAATATACCTTTATAAACTTAAATACACTGAAAAAACAAACATTTTTATAGAATAAAAAAAAAATTTGTAATATTTTAAATGTATTATTCAGAAAGTCCTTTATAAAAATTCATTTTTTTAAGTTTACGCCATCTAGACACATGCAAAAATCTAAAAAAACTAACAATTTTAATTAATGAATTAAATTTGAAAAAAAATTAAGAATTATCAAGTTAAAAAAATGTATTTGTACTTGAGTGGATGAATAAAAAAATACATGAAAATTTCAAGAAATAGATTTCCTAGAAAATTGAAAAATGCATATATACATCTTTTAAATTTTACTTTTATATTTTATTGGACTATTTTCTTTTTTTACCTAATTTTATCTGTCTTCTGTTTGGATATTTTATATCTGTTTCTTTTTTTCTTTATTTTCTTTTTCTGTTTGGATATTTTATATCTTTTCTTTTCTTTTTTTCTTTATTTTCTTTTTCTGTTTGGAAAACCGTTTTAAATCTTTAGATTTATCACATGTAGAAAAGAACCAACAGAAATATGATATGTAAGCAAAAAAATACATAGTAATATTTCTTTCCTTTACTCTTCTACGTTTATATTTTATTGGACTATTTCTCTTTTACCTAATTCTATCTGCCTTCTGTTTGGTCCTTTTCTTTTTTTTTTTTTAATTTCTCATTGAAAAAAAAATTAAACTTTTTCTGAATTCTTTTATGATAAATTTTCTTCAAAAAAATGATATAATTATAATTTTAGAAAAAATACGCTTAATTAATGCAACACATAAACTGATACAAGTTTATTTAAAGTTTATTGAAAAATAATATGTAAAAATAATAAAAGAATGGTATTTATGTACGACTGAACAAATAGTTTGCCATATATACTTTGCACGGGAATTTTAAAATGCAACAAAAATTTATGCTTGTACTAATTTACATTTTAAGTAAAAATAAAAACATTAAGATAAAACATAAATAAGTAAATAAACCCTAGAGTTTCGGAAATTGGCTTTTTGCAGAGTTTTTACTAAATGTTATTTAAATCTTGCAAATATGGTACAAATATTTACAAAGTTAATAAAATTTATATCGGATTTTTGTATCATTTTGATATTTAAAATATAAGATTTTAAATGTTAACTATTTTTTATTAATTTATCATATATATTTATCTACCTTTAATTATTATATTATTATATGAATTATATTATTATTCTACATTTAATTCTTTGAAAAACTTTTTGCAGTAATAAAGATTTGCATGTGAAGTAAATTTGGAAGACTTCAACCAAACAACCCGGACTTGTAGGTAAATCACAATCTATAACGAATCCACTTATTGTTTAAAACAGTGGTTACAAGGGGACCTGATAGCTGAGTGACTAGTGCTCGGTGCTACAGGTTTCGGGTTCGAGTCCCGGTGATGCGATGGATGTTTGTAATGATTCGGAATCCACTTTAAGCCGTAGGTCCCAGTCTCATATGCCTGTAGAACGTCACGGAGCCTAATCAGACTTCTACCTACGGGTGCTCCATCACAACAGAGGCTGCCCCCTTTCCCTCCTTCAATAAGACCACATGGGTTCTTGGACTTAACGTAGATGTTGCTGACTACCAAGTGGGATAAGAAACAACGACAAAAAATCGTTTGGGCCTGAATGGCTGATTGTATAGCGTTCTGTCACTCTCTGCCACAGATTGCTTGTTCGAGTCTCGACGGTGCCATGGATGTTTGTAGTGGTTCGGAATCCCCATTAAAGCCGTAGATCTCACTCTAATATCACTGTAGAGTTTGGGCGTAGGGCTGACAACCCTATCCTTTAAAAAAAATTCAACGTCGCGGAACCAAGTCAGACTACCTACGATTGCTCCATCACAACAGAAGATGTCCCCTTTCCTTTCAACCATGAATCCATATGGGTTCATGGGCTTGGCCTAGATGTCTACCAAATGGGATAAGAAACAACAACAACGCAACATTGGCTACAACAAAAAAAAAAGGAAATTGCTTTTTATTCTTTTATACCATCTATTTATCTAATACCATCTAGCACTGGGGCCTGGTGGCCGAGTGGCTAGCGCTCTGGCGCTCGGTACCACAGGTTTCGAGTTCGAGTGCCGGCGGTGCCATGGATGTTTGTAGTGGTTCGAATCCACTTTAAACAGTAGGTCCCGGTCTAATAGGATCATAGAACGTTGCGGGGCATT
The DNA here is from genome assembly GCA_021605095.1 of Caerostris extrusa. NCBI lineage: Eukaryota > Metazoa > Arthropoda > Arachnida > Araneae > Araneidae > Caerostris > Caerostris extrusa. Next base: position 11,287 of record BPLR01014439.1, read on the forward strand.
GTTACTCCGTGGCTTATCCTCAAGTGACACGCGCCCCCTGGGTAATACAAAGTGAGTAACGTCTGTGCAGCGCTTGCCTTAAGGCATCCAAGACCAAGATGTCTCAGTGTTTTCCAGCTGCATTAGAAAGAAAAAAAAAACATCTAGCACTATATTCCATTGGACCACCAATATAGCTTCTGAAAAATATTATCACATGTTATCCGTATTGCTGATGATTAGAAAGCGTGCTTTATTAATTCCTACTATTAGTTCATACTCTCTCTATAAATATCTTGTTCAAATTTTCAATCGTTCATAAAATACTTTTTTATTCATCCACTCAAGTTCAAATACATTTTTTAACTTGTAGTGGATGACACTGGATGTTAATACAGTTTTTTAAATATTAATTCGTTAATTAAATTTAATTAATTAATTTTAGTTTTATATGGGAGAAAAAAAATCTCTCTTATCTAAGATATTTAGTAGGATGTAAATTTAGGAATAAATATCGTGGCGAAGCGTGTATATCGCTGGAAAAAAAAATTTCTATTTCAGATTCTTTTTTTTTATTCTGGGTTCTAGTCTGAGTCAAGGAGGGAACAAAATGGAAAATGAAACGTGTGAATAAATTAGTGAGAGAGATGGAAAGTGTGAGATGTGAGAGAGAGAGATTTTTTTCTAATTTAAAAAATGAATGAAAATTATTTATAAAGGACTTTCTGCAATAAAGCGGAAAAAAAGAAATTTGCCACTTAATATTGTGATTGTGTCACATATGCATACATATTTATATTAATTATAATTATTTAATAAAAATAACTAAATTAAAATTTTTCTTTGTTGACCTAAGCAGAAATTGACTTTAAATTTTTTTATATTACTTGTTTTTATATAGATCGTTAAAATTATATTAAGGGTTGGGAATATTTTATGTGTTTTGTTTTATTCGTTACTTCTTTCCTGGCAAGCGATTATTTTTGCATTGCATGCTGTAAAAAGAAAACAACAATTAAAAACAAAATTGTATTTTCAGTTCTTTATTTGTTCAAAAATAGACCAAGTACACTTGACACTTGTGTAAATAGTCTTAGAAAATTAATGGTTCTGTTTCTCAACGTCCAAATTAAAATAAACTTTAAAAAATAACAAAAAACACTTTGGCTAAAAAAACGAACATTTACTTTCGTCTATTAAGGATGGTAAAAGTGTCTGAAGAACTCTGTTTATTAAACAATTAGGCAATATTTTAACTGTCTAAATAATGTTTCAATTTAGTTATCATTTCGGCAGAATAATTTATTTTTATTTTTAATAATTAACTAAAAATAAAACTTATTTAAAATTTAAAAATTATTATTTATTTATTATTATTTATTATTATTATTATTTATTTATTATTATTTATTATTATTATTATTTATTTATTATTATTTATTATTATTTTATTATTATTATTTATATTATTTTCTAACTAAATTTTTAACTAAATATATTATTTTTCTAACTAAAAATAAAAATTTCAGTCAAATTATTATATAGGAATTTGATTTTTTTAATTTTTAAGAATAATAGTATTTGTATCATTTAAATTTTTTTTCCTAATAAAATTGATGGATACATTTTATATATAAGATTGTATCCATAAATGTATAAAAAATGGCGTATTATGGGGACTTAATTTATTAATAGTACATTTTGATCTGTACTATTTTTCGAAAATTTAAATTATCCTTTTAATATTAAAAAAAAACACATTATTTTTTAATAAAAAATACATTAAATATTTTTTAATAAAAAATTCATTAAATATTTTTTTTAATATAGTACATTATATATTTTAACGTGACCAGTGCTCTGGCGCCCATTGCCACAGGTTTCGGGGTCGAGTCCCAATAGTGCCATTGATTCTTGTAGTGGTTATGAACCCACTTTAAACTGTAGGTCCCGGTCTAATAGGACTGTAGACAGTTTTGTTTAGGGCTGACAGCCATACATCTGAAAAATATATCGTCTCCTTTCTCGAAATCTGCCAGTAAGTAGACGGTCTTGATGAACCACGGAGATGTTGCGCTACTGATGAAGAAGAAGATACATTTAAGATAAAAGTTTGAAATGTCATTGACAAAATGGCACATGTAATTTTTACAATAATAATAGAAATGCATTCAGAGTAACAATTGTTGTTTACTACTACTGGACATTTTTACAACAGCAGATATGTAACAAATTCCAGTTACGCAGGGTACCTGTCTCAGAGGCACTGCTACACTGCAGATTGTAGTGAACATCCACAAGTATGACATTCCTGGAATTTGCATCTTCAAGTCCTCCTTTTTGAATCCAACGCAAGATTTTCTTTGCTGACGGATTTGTGCCTATCCCCCAGAAAGACACAAGAGCTTACAGTTAGCTTGTGGTATTTCGAATGCGGTTCTTTTAATTTAGAAACCCAACGCGTAAAGTACAACCATCAGGCCATATAAAATTCCATTCGTATAAATTTGAATTATGTATAAATTTTTTTGATTAAAATCTATTCGAAAATGTGAAATACATATTTTCGAGCCCGACAAATGATTTTTTTAGATTACGGATTTCATGCGTCCCTCCTGCGCATTGACTCGGAAATTTCAAATCAGCAGCATTTACCCGATTTCGCACCATGCTACCTTATTTTAAAGCTGAAAATGTTAATTATCAGACCATCTCAGCCTTTTTCGCAGGGCCATATATAAGAATTTTTTTCCATATTAAAGTACAATTTCATTTCATTAAATGTTTTTATGACATAAGTAAATTCCTCATGTATTCAGTTTCATATGGCTTATACGATGTACTTATCTGAGAACCTTTGTTTACATAAATATGGCTAGTTAAACAAAACCGAAAGCCATATAAACTTTTTATTTTTTTCTATTTTTTACTTGTAATACGCTAGTCATTTACCTCATTTACTATGATTAACAACTATTTATTATATTGATATTCTTAATACTAACGTTCAATATTTTTATATTAAAAAAATCGCATCTGATAATATGGTTTTACTGTTATCCAGTTATTTTCATTATTTTCTATTCTAAATGGTGGCTGAAACGTTCGTAGGCTGACACATAGATGACGCTACTAGTATTAAATCCATATGATTTTTAGTTAGCTCTAACTTTCAAAAGACACGTGTACAAATTTGACAGCTGTCGCACTGTTAGTATGTGAGTTATAGCATTTTTAGTGAAGCAACTTTTGTTAGTTTGAAAATGGATAAAAAGAATTTCGTGTGTTAATAAAGCATTGCTTTTTGGCTTTTTTACCCTAAAGATATCAAAGGAACGTGTTGGACATATCGTGAATGAATATTTGGATATGCAAAAAGCTCTGTTCAAAGTGGGTGCCGCGCGAGCTCACAATCGACCAAAAACAACAACCAAATGATGATTCTAAGCAGTGTTTGGAGCTGTTCAATCGTAATAAACCTGAATTTTTTCGTCGATATGTGACAATGGATGAAACATGGCTCCATCATTTCACACCGGAGTCCAATCGACAGTCAGCCGAGTGGACTGCACGTGATGAACCGACTCCAAAGCGTGGAAAGACGCAAAAGTCGGTTGGCAAGGTTTGACATCAATATTTTAAGATACGCATGGTATAATATTCATTGACTATCTTAAAAAGGGAAAAAACATAAAAGCGACTATTACGTGGCGTTATTGAGCGTTTGAAAGACGAAATCGCGGAAAAACGGCCTCATTTGAAGAAGAAGAAAGCGCTGTTTTATCAAGACAATGCACCGTGTCACAAATCAATGAAAACGATGGCAAAATTGCATGAACTGGGCTTCCGCATCCACCGCATTCTCCAGATCTGGCTACCAGCGACTTTTTCCTGTTCTTAGACCTCAAGAGGATGCTTGCTGAACAGAAATTTCGCGCCGATAAAGAGGTAATTCGCCGAAACTGAAGCTATTTTGAGGCTAAAGACAAATCGTACTATAAAAATGGTATCGAAAAATTTTATGACAGCTATAATCGTTGTATCGCCCTCGAAGGCAACTATATTGAATAATAAAATCAAATTTTAACAAAAAAAAAGAATTTTTCTATACTAGCCTATGAACTTTTCAGCCCACCCGGTAATATTTGTTAATCAAGTATTATTAAGTAAACAATATTTCATATCATTTTACAGCGCCATGATAAATCGCCAATATATCTTTTAACCAACGCCAAACGACCAGCAAATGCGTTAACGAGTTTTGTTGGTAAACTTGGCGTATCTTGGCATCATTTAAATAACGAGAGCTATAATAATAAGAAAATACCAATTAATCTGCGATTTAATATGATTAAAACACTCCCATACGTTTTAATATTATAAATTTGTCATTAGCTTTAGATAAATTTTGTTAAAATATTTTATTTTACGAATTTCATTAATAATTAAAATATACAACAGAATTGACAGTGAATTCTAATATTATTAATATTAATATTAATATTAAAAATTAATATTATATTTAAAATTAATATTATATTTAAAATTATATTAAAATTTTTGGGAAAGTGATATTAATAAATTAATTTTCAATTGAATGAAAATTAATTTAAGATAAAAGCAGTTTCCTTAAATTGAATGAATATTTCAGTTAATTAAATTTATTTTTTAAACAATATGGAGATAAATTTAAATGTTTATATGCTACTAGCAGACCCGGCCACGCGTTGCTGTGGCTTTTTGTGTATTTCGTTAAATTATTAGATACTATAATTGGTATTGTTAAGGAAGTGATTGGTAAAGAATGATGAAAAGTTCAAATTAAGCTTCAACGAATAGAAAATGTTTAATTTTTATTAATTTAATGAATGAGGTAGATAATGTTGATTTTAACACTGCTTTATAATTATTGTACCTAATTTAATTTTTAATAATCATTACTTTCATTTATCTAAGAACTAAGTGATGAACACTATTTCATGTTAATCTGTCTTTTGTCAAAATAAATAAATTCGTTAAATAATTTAATAAGTTGGTTATGCTTTTCTAAAAGATTTTCCAACAATTCTACAATAGCTTTTTGTACTTGCTTATTCGATAAAATTATACTGACATCGAGTTGTCACACGTTCTTCAGAACTGCCCATAAAATAAATTCGAAGAAATTTTGGCTCTTCGTTAGGTATTGACATCAACGACCCGTTCTTATGGTACACCTGACCTTGTATATTGAATGTACTTTCAAAATTACGTCCATCGGATGAGAAATCGCAAATTTTAGTTGCGCCAAATGACGTCAATGGTGCCAAATAACGAAATATGAAAATCGTCGATTTTGCATTTAAATAAAAAAAAATCTGAATAAAAACTATTCTATCTCTCAAGTTGGAACAAAACACACATTTAAGAAAAAAAAAGTTAAAATCGGATTGTTAGTTTCGGAGTTCATCCCGGACAAACATCGTGACACGGGAATTATGTATAATAGATTAGTCAAAATGACAAGAAATTAAATAATGGCATAATATTTGCATTTCAAAAATCTAAAATTCATAGTTATCATAATAAACAGACAGTTATCAAGATAGCTACAAATATTTACTATTAGATCTTAATAATAATCTTGGTTATTCCTCATATAAATGGTATAAATTTTCTTTTCTCCTATAATTCTTCAAAACAATAATTTTTCACAATAATATTTAAATATAAGCAATTATATTAAAATATCAATCAACTCTCCTCTGTTTATCAAAAAATGCTAAACAAAAAAAATTTTTTATAGTTCTTACAATGCCTAATTTTCTTTCAGACAATGAAAAATAACTTTAATAAATTAATAGTTTAAAAAAAAAACTAAAAAACCCGCTTTTAGAGTTAATCAAATTAAAAAGTAAAAAATAATTGTTAACATAAGAATAAAATGACTGACGAGAAAATGAATGTCACTGTTCTAAAAGCGTGAGGTGCTCGATATCAATCGTTATAATTTTTCACTAGTTTCATTCCAAAATGCAGAGTTAGTTTTAAAATGTCATACAAAGCACCCCACGCTTTTAGAACAGTGACATTCATTTTCTCGTCAGTCTTTTATTCTTATGTTAACAATTATTTTTTACTTTTACTTTGATTAACTCTAAAAGCATGTTTTTAGTTTTTTTAAACTATTAATTAATTTTTACTTTTAGTTTGATTAACTCTAAAAGCGTGTTTTTTTAGTTTTTTAAACTATTAATTAATTTTTTACTTTTAAGTTTGATTAACACTAAAAGCGTGATTTTTTAGTTTTTTTAAACTATTAATTAATTTTTTACTTTTTAGTTTGATTAACTCTAAAAGCGTGTTTTTTTAGTTTTTAAACTATTAATTTATTTTTTACTTTTAGTTTAACAAACAAACAAACATTCAGGTGAAACTAATATAACAGCGTATTAAAAAGAATCAACTGTTTTCTTTCTGAAAGATGCCTGTAAATGTTTCTTTGCAGCTTAAATAGTGTATATGAGGAGAAACAGATCTCAAAAAAGTCAAGCTAATAAAAGCGTATTAAAAGGATTGCCCTAAAGATTGTTCTAAAGAAAATTCATAAATTGCAATCAAAAAATTTTAATTTTAAAAACGAAAATAATAAAGTAGTTTAATGCAATATTTCATAAAAATACGTGGGATACAATGAAAAAAAAATAGTTATCTTTTGTTTACAGAAGCAAAGACTGACAAAACAAGGCATTTTTTATAGAAACAATTGCTTGATAATTGTTATTATTACATCAGTATTAACAAACAGCTAATACTTACAATTTACTTATTATTATTACTTACAATTAATTTATTTTATATAAAAACGAAAGAATGTAATTTTGAAACATTTTTTTTTTTCACTTATTTTGAGCGATATATCTTTGTATAGTTTCTAATATGCATGTTGTACCTAATATGTGTGATATTTCCCAAGCGTGTATACGCAAAATGGGTCAATAAACAGTCAAACCTATTATTATGCTGTCTGTATGTGTTTGTTTTTGTTGTTGTTTCTCTATCCCACTTGGCTGGTCAAGCCCACGAGCCCATACTCATGATTGAAGGGAAAGAAAGCAGCTTCTGATGTGAAGGAGCACCCTTAGGTAGAAGCCTGACTTTGGCTCCGTGACGCTCTTACAGTCATAGGAGACTTACCTACGGCTTAAAGTGGATTCCGAACCACTAATTTAAAACATCCATGGCAACGCCGGGATTCGAACCCGAAACCTGTGGCACGAGCGCCAGAGCGCTAGACACTCGGCCATTCAGGTCCCAAATGTGTGAATGCCAACGGCACGCGGTATTTCCCAGGTGGTCACCCACGCAAACTGACCGCGCCCAATGCTGCTTAAACGGTGATTCAACGGGAACCAGTATAAAACCGGTGTCTGTATGTTGTGAAGTATATAAAAAATTCAATCAGGTGATAATTATGAATAAAAATTAATTTAAAAATTTAATTCAAACAGAAAACAACAAATGGCTGTCAAAATAATATGTACATTTTTAAAAAATCCAACAGAGGGCTCTGATATTATATCATCCCGTTGCCATGAATTTTATCAGATACTACATCGTGAGGTTTTGATTTACATATTTTCTATGTGGAACTTTTTTGCTGTCCTTATTTACCACATCAAAAATTAAATTTATTGCAAACAATATATTTTATAGCTACTTTTGAAGTTTCAAGATATTTTTACACGATTTCTTTTATGCGGTCCCTATCCCCCTCACGAAAACAGATTAGACTGTATATAAATGAAATATTGTGACAAATAGATAAGGTTGGAGGTAATAGTTAATTGATATTGAAAAAATATCTCTTTTAGAGCTAAGACACCATTTTCAAGGTTTGTATGTGTATGTGTGATGACGTTAATAGCCTTGTGTTTCTCTTCAGCTAGTTAAGAACAGTTCACAGATTTGGGATGAATGAAGATCATTGGTTTCAAGGAGGACTTTTAGGGGTAAATGCTACTTGAAAAACTTTCACCAGGTGGCTTGATTATAATAATGCACAGCCTTCGTCATGTCCCAATGCCATTGAGTCTTCTCTTTTTTTTTGAAAGTAGTGATTGCAATGGTTTGAACCTCAATCCCCTACAACCTATATATTCACTTTACCAATCAGAAATCGAGTTTTCGGAGCATTCAAAACCAGAGCTTACAAAAAGATAAGACACATATTCAAAACACTATTCATTTTTGCCTGCATAATAATTCCGCTCATACTATCTCGCACCTCTCTAATTGCACTTCAAATCACATCACAAGAAGACATTTATCCGTGCTTACGATACCGCCCAGCGTGGTGCTCTTCCCGCAACCTCATTTGCACGCGCGTTCTATTTTGAGGTATCTCCCCACCCCGCACTGCTCACAGCACCAAATTCCGCGCTCGAAACGCGAAACTTTGCCGTCGTCAGCGTCTTCAGCCCAGCAGACGCTCTCTCGCCTTTTCATATCTCTCTCCTCTGCTTTGGCTCCCACTCAACACCGAGCACTTCTGGGTCGACTCGTTTTCGTTGCAGTTTCGGTTTACTGGAGCAATTTTAATACTATTAATCTAGAGGCCTGATGGCCGAGTGGCTAGCTTAACTCTGGCGCTCGGTATCATAGGTTTCGGTCCGAATCTCGGCGGTGCCATGGATATTTGTAGTGTGTTCGGAATCCACTTTAAACAGTAGGTCCCGATCTCATTATGACCGTAGAGCTTCACAGAGCCCAAACAGACTTCTTCTCACCCACATCATTCCTAAACTGCAAAGGGGCAACTCAGCTCTAGGCACAGTGATGTGGTGTGGTGTGTAGGTAGTAGTAGTAGTAGTAGTAATAAAACTATTAATCTGCAGCTCTAAATTCGTAATTTAATACAGCTCTTAAAATTTGTTTAAATTATATAAAATAAATTTAATTTTGATTGGAGGTTTGATTTGTTTTGTTGCTCTAAGGTCATTTTGTGCACACTTTGGGCTAATTAGACCGGGACCGACAGTTTAATGTGGATTCGAACCACCAATAAACATCGAGGTCACTGGCTGGATTCGAACCTGAAGCCTGTGATACCAAAGGCCACAGCGCTAGTCAATTGGCCATCAGGTCGCTATGATTGGAGGTTTGGTTTGTCGCTCTACGATCATCTTCTGCACACGAGGGCAAAACAGACCGAGACCTACAATTTAAAGTGGATTTCGAATCACTAACAAACATCTATGCCACCACCAGGATTCGAACATGAAGCCTGTGATACCAAAGGCTAGAGCGCTAGCCACTTGACTGCTATCAGGTTGCTATAACTGGATTTGTCTCTGAAACTCGGGTCAACAATGCTTGATTCTACAAATAATGCGCAACAGAAAGCTTCCATATCTATGCCAATAAGGGACACTGCAAATTTGAAGCCTGTAATTTTCTTCCGTTGATCTGAAGGTGGAAGGTTTATAGCTGCTGTTCTCTCTTGGAGGCAAAGGTGGAAGGTGTTGTTTCCAAATTTGGGTTGAAATTGTTGCAACTATTGAAGGACAGTCACGATAAACCAACGGAATATTGGGTAAGATTCAGAAGGACGAGCCATGAAATAGCATCTTTAGAGGTGTTCTTCCAAATTGTAGTAGCAACATACGGATGCATTGTAGAGAGTGGAGGTTTGGTTTCGTTTGTCGCTCTATGGTCATTTTGGGCACACTTTGGACTAATTAAACTGGGACCTAGAGTTTAACGTGGATTCGAAACACTCACAAGCATCCAGGCCACTGCCAAGATTTGAACCTGAAGCCTTTGATAATAAAGACCAAAGAGCTAGTCAATTGGCCATCAGAGAGCGGAGGAGGTTGAGAATTACCAAATGTTATCTTAGTGGTGTTAATTCAAAATTGTAATAACCGCATACGGGAGTAATGTAGAGGGTGGAGGAGGTTGCGAATCACCATATGTCACCTTGAGCCTTTGAGAGTGTTCGTTCCAAATTGCGATAGCCACATGCATTCAGTGTAATAATTGAGGAAGCGCGCAAAATACCAAATTCCCTATTAATAACCGCACACGGGAGTAATGTAGAGAGTGGAGGAGGTTGCGAATCACCATATGTCACCTTGAGCCTTTGAGGGTGTTCGTTCCAAATTGTGATACATGCAGTGTAATGGCGCAAGATACCAAAATGGCTCAAGAAAGGCACAAAAATACCATAGAGTGTTCGTTTAAAATTGTGATAGCCACATACATGCAGTGTAATGGCGCAAGATACCAAAATGGCGCAAGAGAGGCACAAAATACCATAGAGTGTTCGTTCCAAATTATAGCAGCACCATATAATAGCAAAGTATGGCAGATAAGTATTTATATGCATCTAAGCCAAGAATGTTCGACTTAAAACTCGACAAATAATGTTTTATCGAAAGCTTTTATGTCTGTGATTCCGATGGATTGAATACAATGTAGGAAAATGTAGAAAACGATAACAATGTAAAAAGAAAGTCTTTCTGTTGATATCAAGAGGAGGAGATGAAATTGTGAGCACGTTAGACCCCAACTTTGGGGTGTTTGTTCAAAATTGTTAGGGCACAGCTTCACTCAAAACCATAACTACTATCAACAAAGGAACATTGCTATCAACACATGCTAATGCATACTCTTGTATTTCAAAAACATTAAGTCAATAGTAAAGGTATCCGGCTCGTGGGCAAATGATAAATGAGTAGGAAAGCTCAGATTAGAATACGCTGAAGTTATCCGTTGCAGTCACTGCTTTCAGAAACTAGGACTTGATGCTGATGTCGAAATAGTATATGAAATGTCTCACATCTATAGCCAGGCTGTCTGATAGGATTTTTATAGATTTTCCCCACTCTATACGCAACTGTGAGGCTCTTAAATCTATAAATCCTACTCTCATATCCCGTCAAGGTTGTTGTTCATGCCATGCTTAACCGAAACATGAGGTTTAGAAAAATAATAAATGATCACTTAATAAAGACTACAAATTTAAGAACTGTTCAATTACAACTATTTTAAGAGTGTGGATGTAAATTCCTAGCACTCTTGCGCTCGCTGTTATAGGTTTTGAGTTCGATGCTATGGATGATTGTAGCAGTTCAGAATCCACTTTAAACCATAGGACCCAGTCTATATGACTGCTATTGCACAACGCCACATCACTGTGCCTAGAGTTGAAAGTTATCCCTTTACAGTTTGGAAGTGATGTGGGGAGAAGCCTGATTAGGCTCTGTGATGCTCTATGGTCATAAGGGACCGGCACCTACGGCTTAAAGTGATTCGAACCCCTACAAACACCTATGGTGCAAACTATCTTGAAGAACATCTATGGTAAAAACTATAGTACAACTATCCGGTGCCATCTATGTGCTACTTGTTGCCAGAGCGCCAGCCACTCGGCCATCACGCCCCCTGGTCTAATATGATTGTAGATCGTTGGATGTAGGGCTGACAACACTACTTTGTAAAAGAAAACATCTCCTGTCTCGATATCTGCCAGTAAGCGGATGACCTTGGCTTACCATGGTGTTATTGCACCAATGAAGAAGAAGATATAAATTCAATTTATTATTCATTATTATTTATTATTTATTATTATTCTGTTATTATTGTTTTCATGAAATATTATCTTCTCTTTCTATAATTGCTTTGAAAGGTTAAACAATTTTGAGCTTTGACAATGTATATCCTAATCTCCTTATCACTGCTTTCAGTTTCTTAAAATATAAACATCCGTCTCTGACTTTTGTTATGCCAAACGAGAATGATTTCAGAGCCAGAGCCACTTGTTGGCATCTTTTTTTGGCACATGTCTGCTCCCATTATATTTAACCGATCTTGCTTTACACATATTTTTATGCTGTCGATTTCGTTGCTCGTTGGTTGCGGTGTTTAATGTTTTTTTAACCTTCATAAACTTTCTTAGTTGACCTACATATTTACGTGTACTTCTTATAAGATCAAAAATGTGTTATAAAATATTTAAATGTCTTTTTATATTACAAATTGATGATGATTTGTAATATAAAAAGCATATTTTATTGACAAGGTGGCGAATATTTGGAATGACGAAAATGAAGATTTTTAATAAAATAAATTAATATTTGTAATGAAAAAAATTGCGTTTTTTTTTAACCTTCATAAACATTCTTATTTGACCTACATATTTACGCGTACTTCTTGTAAGATAAAATATGTTTAATAAAATAGTTTGATGATTTATAATAAAAAAGCATATTTTTTATTGATATGGTGGCGAATATTTGGTATGACGAAAAATGAAGATTTTTAATAAAATAAATGAATATTTGTAATGACAAAAATGGGTTTTTTTTTAACCTTCATAAACATTCTTATTTGACCTACATATTTACGCGTACTTCTTGTAAGATAAAATATGTTTAATAAATAGTTTGATGATTTATAATAAAAAAGGCATATTTTTATTGATATGGGTGTCGAATATTTGGAATGACGAAAATGAAGATTTTAATAAAATAAATGAATATTTGTAATGACAAAATTGCGTTTTGTTTTTAACCTTCATAAACATTCTTATTTGACCTAATATTTCTAGATTTAGGAGATATTTAATATAAAATAGGTTTAATAAATGGTTTGATGATTTGTAGTATAAAAAAGCCTATTTTATTGACTAGGTGACGAATATTTGTAATGACAAAAATGCAAATTTTCAATAAAATAATAAAAGTATTTGCAATGACATAAAAATGCATATTATATTAATAAAATAAATAAATGACAAAAAGTGTGCTTTGTTTTTAACCGTAATAAATTTTCATATAGGATTTACATTTTTCTGGCGTTAGGAAATATTTACGTATACTTCTTATACGATAAAATACGTTTTTGTTTTTAATCTTCATAAACTTTATTATATGACCTACACATTTCAGGGCGTTAGGAAATAATTATGTGTACTTTTTATAAGATTAATAAACGGTTTGATGATTTGTAATATAAAAGTATATTTTATTTACAAGGTGATAAATATTTGTAATAACGAAAATGCAGATTCTAATAAAATAAATGAATATTTGTAATGACAAAAAATGCTGATTTCTAATAAAATAAATAAACTTTGTAGTGAAAAATGTGTTTTTTTAACTTCCATAACTTTATATGAGCTAAATATTTTTGGCGTTAGGAAATATATACATATACTACTTATAAATATGTTCAATAAAACGTTGGATGATTTGTAATGTAAAATATGCTTTATTCACATGTTTGTGAATATTTGTAATGAAAGAAAATGTAGATTTCTAATAAAATAAATAAAATATTAAAATAAAATTACAATAAAGTATATAATAATAAAAAAAATAAATATAATTATAATAAAATTTGTAATGACAAAAATTCAGATTTCTTATAAAATAAAAAAAAATATTTCTAATAGCAAAAATGCAGATGTCTAATAAAATAGATAAATATTTGTAATGGCAAAAAATTCATATTTCTAATAAAACAAGTAAATATTTGTAATGACAAATATGTGTTTTGTTTTTAATCTTCATAAACTTTCTTATATGACCTACATACTATATTTCTGGTACTAGGGCATATTTACTTATAATTCTTATAGATAAAATATGTTTAATAAATAATTTGTAATATAAAAGCGTATTTTATTGACATCTTTGTGAATATTTGTAATGACTAAAATGCAGATTTCTAATAAAATAAATAGAAAATTTGTATTGGCGAAAATGCAGATTTCAATTAAAATAAATAAAATTTGTAATGATAAAAATGCAGAATTCTAACAAAAAAAAAAAAAAAAAAAAAATTTGTAATTACAACAATGCAGATTTCTAATAAATTAAATGAAAATTTGTAATGAGAAAAATTATTTCTAATAAAAATCAATGAATATTTTTAATGCAAAGAATGAATATTTATAATGACAAAAATGAATATTTCTAATAACAAAAATTTCTAACGCTAAAAACATATATGGTCCTAATTTTTAAAATATTGACAACTAAAAACCGTTTTTACGTAAATCTCATTTTTCCCCAATCTATCTTTATAATCATGTGAAGTAAAAATTGCGAAAAAAATTATTTTTTATTCAAATAAAAACTGTATTTTCTTTTTGTAGAGAAGATCATAGTTTTCTATATTTAATTCTTTTTACATTTAATATTTTTTATTATCATTAAATTTTTATTAATTTCAATCTCAAAAAACTTTAATTTAAATATTATTATTTGGATTTAATTATTTTAAAGTTTTGTTTTTGGTTTGCAATTTGATCTTAATATTTTTAAATAAAATAGTTTTTATTAAAGAATCCACAAGTTAAAAAAAATAAGTAAAAATTGCTCATATCTTGAGCATGCGCATTGTTTAACTATAATTTGAGTTTATTTAAATTAGCAGTAAAATCAAATTAAATAATTAAATAAATAATTTTATGCTTACATTTTTTAAGATTGATGATATTGGTATAGTCCGTACATGGTGGAATGGTAAACATCCGGTTTAATGGCGGAAAGGGACGAATCGATTACTTCTTAGGGGTACTAGTCAGATATAATCGGCTCAAAGCTGCTGTAAAAGATAAAAGTGAATTTTTATAGATATATGTATATTATAAGAAAGATATTAATGGGAAATTTTTTTTGTAATAAATAATCTAAAATTTTATGTATTAGAATTAAAATTCTTTTTATTGCAATTAAAATCCTTTCTTCCCTATATCGTCACTCGTTTTGAATCCTTCCAACTTGGCCCTTTGCCAATTTTCCCACAGTGGTTGGACTGAATGTCGAGTTGAATATATTTATGAACTGCTATGTATTCTAAATCTATTTTAAATTATTCATTGTAAAATTTTAAAAAATAAAGCAAAAGTTCATAAAATTACGTGTAAAAGTTTTCGTTATTTATAATTATTTATTAATGCTGCATTCTTTTTAATTAAAAATGTTACCTTGAAACTTATAACACAGTCTGTATCAGTTTTATTTTAAGTATGGAATAATTATTATATATAATATTCTCTTTCTTTTTCTTTTTTACTACGTAATATTTAGTATTATTTTCATAATGATACTAAATCCATTGATACTAAATTCCAGGTAAATTTTTAATTTTCATATACTTTTCTTGTAAATTTAAATAAAATAAAAAAAAAATTCTATAGTTATCGATAAATCTGTTTCTTTTTAAGGCAAATTATAATTAATTCTAGAGAGAATGATGGAAAAACTTCCAAAAAATCACAAAAATAAAAACTATCTTGCTTTTTTTGCTTTTGTACTATTTTTGTTCGCTCTTAAATTTAAAGATATTTTCCAATATCAAAAAAAATTATCAAATTATATAAAAAAAATTTAAAAATAATAAGATATCAGTGTTGATATTATTTTACAACACAGGTTATAAAAAAACCCATATTTATATATATATCACATTAAAGGATTCAAATGAAAAATTTCCTATTTAAATAATCTTTACCTATTCATAATTTTTACGATATAGTTTACAAAACCCTGTAGTATACAGGTTGGGCTGATCTATCTGTGTGGGGTTGGGCTGACAGCTTTATTGACATACGCACAAATACCACACAATTAGAGACGTACAATATTTAATACATTTGAAAACATAATTATAGAATCGTGGAAGGACTCCACTTCTAAGCCGAAAGTTGATACTCCACTAAGAACAGGGTGCGCGAAATAAACTTCCTCTCGAGTGAGAGTCTGTAGTGCTAAACATAAATTGCTAAATATATAGCGTGCTAAATATATAAATAGCATGCTAAATATATTTCTCTCGGGGTGAGAGACTGTAAATTGAACGTCTCTCAGAAAGAGCTCTGATTGCGCTGTACTTCCTCTCGCGTTCTAGAGTCTGGAGACCGACTGACCATTTCTCCTGATCGTCACAGAGGGCATTATTGTCAAAACGTAAGATGAAGCCCGGTTACAGCCCCTAATTATATACTCATGTCCATAAATTAAAGGATAATTCAGAATCACACAGAAATTGAACTCTAAAATAAACATTTCACCTGTAGAATTATCACACACATCTTGAAAGAAGAATATGCAAATTACAGGAAACCACCAGATGGCGCAGATAGTACGTCACAATGACGAGTGTAAGAGAGGGGTATATAAGGAATAGTGGCAAAGTAGTAAAATTGTTCAAGCGCTTTAAAACACTTTCAATGCAATAACCGCATAGTTATGGCACAAAGGAAGCATTTGGATGATTTTTACGTGGTCGAATTATCCGGACGACTGGAATGTGGACGTACCCAGCTGGAAGTATCCGAGGAACTTGGAATCGCCCAGAGTGTCACCTCAGGCTTTGGCAACGATTCCAAGATGATGGTAATGTGAGTAGATGTTACAGCACAGGTCGCCCCCGAGTTACAACGCCAAATGAGGACCGGTATTTAGCAGTTACTGCCAAAAGAAACAGACGGAGCACAGCATCAGACCTATCTCGTCAGCTCTCTTCAGCTACCGGTGCGACAGTTTCAAGACAGACCGTGTACAGAGGCTTAGGCACATTGGTCTATATGCTCGTAGGCCTGTCAGATGTGTTCCACTTACCGCAACTCACTGTCGCCTGCGATTAACCTGTAGTAGAGAGCATGCATTGTGGACACCGCAACAGTGGTCTTGTGTGATGTTTTCCGACGAGTCCAGGTTTAGTTTGCAGTCTGATTCTCGCCGGACTTTCATATAGAGAGCGCCAGGTACCCGTTACCACCAAGAGAACACCATTGGAACGACACCGTTACGGTGGTGCAGGATGGCTCGTTTGGGGAGGAATTATTCTTGGTTCCCAGAACTGACCTGCATGTTCAGAGTGTAACGATGACAGGCCACATCTATCGGGATGTCATTCTGGAACAACATGTACGTTTGTTTCGGGGCGCCATGGGTGCTGAATTTCTGTTTATGGATGACAACGCCCGTCCTCACCGTGCAAGCATTGTAGACGATTGCCTTCAATTGGAGGATATCACCCGTATGGATTGGCCAGCATACTCACCGGACTTAACCAATAGAGCATGTGTGGATATGATTGGCCGACGAATTGCAGCCCGTCAACCCCTTCCACCAGTTAACTGGAATTTCTGAGGGCATTGCTTGATGAGTGGTGTAATATTCCCCAAGATCAGATTGATAATTTGATACTCAGCATGCCTAGGCGTTGTAAGGCCTGTATTGCATCGTCCGGGAGACATACTCCATATTAACCATCATACTAACCATGTTATATTTTTTTTTTTGTAAATAGGTTCTTTTAGAATTTGCTCCAGGGAATAAAAATCGTAATTTTTATTAATTATGTCAAACATATAGCATCTTTTTTGCTCTTTACCTTTTGTTTAATAAATAAACTTTACAAATAAGTCAAATTTGTTTTTGCTTCTGTCTCTTTCTTTTGCCTGAACTTCATTATCCTTAATTTATGGACATGAGTGTATTTAGACATAAAAAATATGACAACTATATAATAATTGTATGTGACAATTAAGATTGGTTCATTGAAAATTTGAGAATTAGATCGTGATAATTTGGTTTAAGCAATTTCTTTTTAAAAAATTATTTTTATCTCTGTAATTTAAATTAATTCATCGAAATCACCGTATTATAGGCAAAAAGTTTTTAAAAAATTACATTTCTGATTATTTCTGTTAATGATAAGAACTTTAAGTATAGACCAAAAAAGTTACCTTTTCATTAATGATTAATTTCTTTTTGGAGAAAGTCAGGTTTCTTAATAATTGAGATAAACGTAAATTGTTCCAACTTTCTTATTAAAAACTCATAAATCAAATGTTTAGCGCTTAAATAAACAAGCAAATTTTTAAATAATTTCGCTAAAGATTTATTAATATGAAGCATATAATTTTGTGAGATGGTATCCAGTTGTCATCATGTTTTAATGAGGTACTTTTACGACAGTCTGCATTTTATTAAACGACAACTTATCCTTCGTCTGAAAGATCTTTTTTCTTTTCGGTTTCTTTCGTCTAGAGTTATTGAAAGCAAGCCAAAATATGCACGTCTGAGCCAAAATAAAGAAGAAATAAATAACAGAAATTATTTATTTATTTAGCTTTTTTATGAAATTGTGTCGAATGTATAAAGTGAAACGTTTGTAATAATAACATCCTTAAAAGGGGCTGATGACCAAATGGGCTTTTGGTGCTCGGTGCCACAGGTTTCGTTCGAGTCCCGGTGGTGCCATCGATGTTTGTAGTGGTTCGAATACACTTTTAAACCGGAGGTCCCAATGTAATGCATCGTAGAGGGGGGGGGGTAGTGCTACTCGCGTCCATATAGCATTTCTTCAAGCTACACGTGTCCTGGGTAGTGCTAAATGAGTAACAGTGGCGAGGCCGTTGCTTTTTATGGCATAAAGATTAACTGTCTCTGTATTGCTAGCTACATTAGAACAACAATGTGCGTGCGTCAACAGAACATGAGGGCTGACTTTCAATCCACTGACGGTTTTGCTGCAGACATTGTTTCAAAAATGAGGAGACTCTATTTCGGTTTGTAGATGTTCAGCATCTTGCCTCGTTACGGTTAGTCAGACTATCTGGTGGGAATTTTCTCCGGCTTTTCCCCATACTGCCGGTATGTAAATGGGGTTGTTTCCCTAGAAGTCCTCCCAAAGGCACTGCCTCTTCAGCGACACGGAGCCAAATCACACACTATCTAAGGGCTGCTGCTCCATCACAACCCCTCTTCCTTCCTTCCATGGGAAATACGGTTAATGAAACTTTAGTCTAGATGCTGGTGTCGACCAAGTGGGTACATATTTTTAATACTATATACTCATACAATAATTGTTTTAAACAACAACATATTTTTAATACTATAACAAAAAAGATTTGAAGCGTATACTAAAAATAATAGCATTTTAGATAACTTAACCAAGGATACATAGCCCGAAAATTCGAAAAGTATTACCACGCTAAGCGGTGTCTTGTTTATTCTTGGATGGGTACGTTAAATCAGTAGGCCGATGTTCTTACATTGGGCTAATAAAATGAAATTCCCAAGGGTGTTTTTTCATAACGTTTGGTGTCAGATGTGAAATTTTAACCTTCTTTTCAGGATTTCAACGTGAGGATGACCTTCCGTGACTTAAGAGTTTGTCATGCTTGTCTCTTCATAGACAATGGAAACTCTCAGTCGATATCACATACCGTTTTTCGAAATATTAGCCTCTTTAGTTCGGTAGACCCACTTTATTCATTTTTGCTGCAGAGGTATAAAAACTTCAATTGAGGATTGTTCAGTTGAAAACAAAAGTCATAAAAAATCACTTTTGCTTTTAATAATCATTGTGTAATAATTTAAATAATCATATTTATTAATAATTGATTTTATAATTATAAATAATTTATTTACAGAATCATATATTTATAATAATAATAATTTTTTAAAAATAAAAATCATTATATTTTGTTTATATGCGAAAAATAGTTTATAGCTCATAACTATTAAGGTTATTTTGAATTTTAAGACTATAAGTGGCTTAATTTAATTTTAATCTTCTAGGAAAAAAAAAAATTTGAATTTTCTGAAACTTCACTAACGCTTGGAAAGGTAATACCCTAGTCTTCTGAGTAAAACTTGTGTAACTTTTCGAATCTTGTACATGTTCATATTTATTTTACTTAACATAATATTTATAAAAACCAGGTTATTTATTAACCATAAAATACAATTTGTTAAAATCCAGTTAATCTAGTTTTTAAAATCTTTCTATTTTAGAATGATATTTTAAAAGTTTATATAAAAATAAAATATTTATGTAATTTTGGAATTTTAGTAATGTTTATTTATATGCAATGACTATATAGATTTCCTTTAAATATGATTTTTTCGTCGTACTTATATATTTCTAGTTATCATTTATATTATTAAATATACTGAAAAAAACTATTTAATATACACTTATTTTCAACCGA